>CADDXX010000304.1:55345-88298 GCA_902810485.1 Alauda arvensis
GGAACAGGCTGAGTTCAGCACAAGGTGGGAGCCTCCCAAAGGTGCTGACGAGCAGTTTTGAGCCACAGATCTCTCTCCTGTGCTGTCAGAAAGCAAACAAAACACAGWCAAGAGTGGACAGGCACCAAACTCCCTGCATGACACAGGAGTTCTGGAATTAGCTSCACTCAACCCACAGATTTCCAGGAAGGCCTCAAACTGAGGTACATTTATCCATAATAAGCTTGGGGTTATTTCTGAGCTGGTTAAATTAAAATCCACATGAGGATTTGTTTAGGATTCTTTCAGTAGGAAACTCTCCCTCCCTCCCCAGAGTCAGGACAGGAGGATATGAAATGATCCTTCCCAAATGATCTGAGGATGTTTTAGAGGGGATATCAATAGCAGCAAGAACAAACCCTTCACTTTTCCCCAGCAATATCAGAACTCTTGGAGGCCACAGAGATGCAGTGACACCAGTGTCTCCCACACAGAGATAAAACAGTGTCAGCCTTCCCTGCAAGAGCTGTGGGACCAGATAGGGCTCTGTTTGTTTAAACATCATTTTGAACATGTTTAAACATTAGGCACAAGATAAGTGATGACTCAGCCCCAGCAGCACTGGGGACAATTACCTGATTAGGTAATTACCAAGATGCATATTTTAATATCAACCCATGGCACATGAGAATTTGTGTTTTTAAGGCTCTCTGAGGCCAAGCCCTGCCTGATCTGGGCCATCAGGCTTTGCCACTTCATCTTTTTGGGCTTCTGATTATAAAGAAGCCACTCTCAGGACAGTGGGGAACACCTGCACTTTAAATCCACAGAGGGAGGAGTGTCCCTGCCTGTAAAAACACCTCTTGTCACACCTCTTGTGACACTCAGGGGACCAGAACATGAGGGAGCACCCAGGGAAAGGGCTTTTTGGTCAGCATTTTCCCTCCAGCAGCTTCCACATCTTCCCTCAGCCAAACACACYCTGGCTGTGCAGCTGCCCTGCCTGGATGGGACAGCCCTGTCACACAAGCAGGAGCCAAATGAACATTTTCACAATGTGCAGACTCACAGATGTGCTYTCCTTTTGCAATTTTCTTCAGAACCTCAGTTCAACAGTTCTTCATGTACCCCAACCACACACTGATCATCAGATAAGAGTTTCCTCTCATGGTTTGTTGCACAAAGCACATGTGACACAGAGGTTTCTACACCTCCCTGCACTTGTGAAGAGACATGAATTGTTGTTCCGGTGAAAGGTGGCACTAACAGCCAGGGTACCTGTGTTCCCTGGGATCCTGGCATGTGACAGTGGCCACAACCATGTCCTGACCAGCAGCCACAACCATGTCCTGACCAGCAGCCCCTCACTAAATCCCATTCCCAGGTGCTGTCCAAGGCACAGCTGTCAGGAGCCTTCAGCAGAAGCTGAATGATTTCTTTCAAAGCAGCAATCAAGGCTCACACCATGAGAGTGTCCAAAGCACTTCTGGGGCAAGAGGAGATCACAGCAGGGTGGGGCCTTCATGTGCATCCCAGCAGTGCTGATTTCATGGAGAGCAAAGAGAGCAGGCCACCACTCAGGATCATCCCCACCTCTATAACCCTYGTTAACCACACCTAATTAACCCATGAAGCACCCCTCTGTCCTGGGGTGGGCAGAGTGCCCCCAGGAGCCCCTGCTCACCCTGGGCAGCATATCTGCAGGAGCCATCCTCCACCAGGACGTTGTAGAAGGGCTGGTGGGGGCCGTGGGGGAGGCTGTGCACGTTCATGTTCCGGATCCACTCGTGGCCCATCATGCAGGCAGGGTCCCAGCCRTAAATCACACAGTTGTAGCCATACCTGAGGAAAGAAATTGCACACAAGGGCTGTGGAAACTCCAGAGCCAGCTCTTTTTCCTCAAGATTAACAGAGCACAAACAGGAYAGGAACCTCCTGAGAGCTGGCACAAGGAGAAGAAGAGCAAGAGGAAAAAACCAAACAATTCAGAAAGGCTTTGTGTTTTGAGGTGGAGGGAAATGACTATGAATGACTGGATAAACAGACAGGAATAAACAGCTGAAGACAAAGGAGAACCAAATGTGAGCAAGAAGAGAACAGGGAAGAGCCTGGAAGTCAGCAGCCAGAAGAGGAAGGAAGAAATAAGGAGGGATTAAGCACCCTGCTGAGCTGTGCAACTACTCCTGTGCTCATCACACAGATGTGGCAACCCCAACACTGAGAACAAAGCTGTCACTATTTACAGAGTATTTATGGGATCAGTTGTGAGGTGTGGAACTGTCACTGCTGATGCCCCTCAAATACTCTCTGGATGTCTTGGTAAGTCAGAGGAGTGGCTAAAGCAACACAGTGCTGGCCTGGCTCTCTGGCAGAGCAGTGCAGGCAGGAACAGGGAATGAGAGCACAGGGAAGCTTGTCCATAAGCTTGTCCTGGGAATATCAGAATCGATTCTGAAGTTGACTCTGTTGCAGAGGCCCTCATGAAGTGATGGCTGCTGTTTCCTGGACAGCTCTGTGCTGTGGGGATGTTACCTGTGTGACAGAGGMCGACTCAGACAAGGCAGGCTCTCTGCAGTGCAAACATTTCCTCTCTCCAGGCACTCCCAGAGCCGCCCCCCTTTTCCTGCATGGGACAGACCCTCGTGCCTGGCCTTTCCCACTCCTCCCTGGCACTAAACCCCATCTCACTGCTGTCAGCTCAAACCCTCCTGCCTCTGGGGGTACAGGCAAGGCTCCAAGCTCACCTCTTGTGTTTCATGATGAGCCCAATGGAGAAGCAGACCTCCTTGTGCTTCTCATCYGAGCGCTGCTTGACCTCGGGGCCCAGCTCCTCCTTGCGCCGCTCGATGTGCTCCAGGGTGTGCTGCACCAGGTACCCCACAGCCCCGTGCTGTGACGGGTCCAGGGCCTGGATGTGCTGCAGGATGTCCAGCACCTTCCARAACACAGCAAAAACAGCCTCAGGACACGTCCCTGCAGCAGCACAACTTATGGACACACACAGATGTAGTGCTGGAGTCAGCTGCCACAACATCATCCACACCTCTCTGCTACAGCTCCATGTTCAGCCTGCACACAGCCTGTTCTTACTCCTTTTCTCTTTGTAAAGCTCCCAGCTTCCAAGAAAAAGCACTGGAGAGCACAGCAGCTCCTTAAAACTCAGCCCCACGAGTTCATCATGTCCTGTTCAGTGCCATCTCTCAAGGTTTCAGGTCAGGAGAATGCAGTTCCCAGTGTCCMAAATGCTGCTGGGAAGTGATTCCAGGTGACTTTGTTGCTCTTGAGAACTAATGTTTTAACTTAAAAGAGCCTCTCAGCATGTCTGTGAGGAGCAAAAATAGGGCAGCACAGGAGGAATTGGAAATAACCTCCATGATGCCCTGCCATGGAACAGGGAACAAGAGAAAAGCTGCTTGTCTCAGGCTGACTGARGAAGCAGCAAGGTCTGCAGATGCAGAGTTCCAGCCTCCCAACACCCTCTGGCACAACATCAGAGCATCTGCTGCTGAGTTTGTTACAGGCAAGCAAAGCAAATCTTMATTTTTTGGTAAAAGCAAGGGAAAAAACCCCAGTTTGTCAAGTAATCGTGGGGAAACGACACGTATCTGTCCTAAGATTAAATACCTCAACTCCCAAAATCTGTCACACTTTGTACCTGCCAAAAGGATTGTCTCCTTGATCATAGCTTTGGTCATTAAGTTCAGAGCAGCAGCAGAAGAGGAATGGAAATCTCAGGCTGTTTGTTCAGCATGAACAGCAGCCAAAAACCAAGAAAAATCAATTTAAATAAAGGACAGGTGAGTAATCCTTGAGAAGAAACACAGCCCAGGCTTCTTGGCCACTTTAATTCTATTAACAATTATGAAGGATGTGAAAACCCTGAAAAATCCTAAAGGAAAGAAGTAACCACAGCTGTCAGAGATACTTGGGGGTTTTATTTACTGTTATTTACAAGTATTTAGGGCAACATGATGTGTAGCTCTGCAGGACTTTTCAGATTTCCTAGCCATCCATAAATCTGGCAGGCCCTGTCARAGCTGGTACACTGTGTGCTGTCAGACACAGCATTGTCTCTGGTTAGTGCAGCCCTGCCTGACAGCCTGGAACGACTGCATGCAGCCCTGAAACTCCAAATGTGCTCATCTCCACTGCATCTGGTGCAGAGAACTCAGTCAGACTCAGCCCTGGGGTTAGGTTATGTGCTCTGAGGGGCTGCAAATGCAAGTCTGGTGCTCTCCAAACACGTCCCTGAGTGCCAGGAAGGGGCAGGAAGATCTTTCAGTGTTCCTCTTTATGTCCAGTTGCCATTTCAGCTCAGTGAGTCCCTCCCATACACAATTTTTTTGGTGCTGGTTGTTCTGACCCTAAAATTTGCTGCCATTAGAAAGGAAGGCCAAGCTTGGCACAGTCTGTTCTTCAAAGGGAAGGAGGCAGCTTCTCCAGCCATCCTGTTCCAGTTGATTGGGTGGGAAGAGCTTTGCTTTCTGCTCAGCTTTCCAGCCAATATTCCTGTCCCCTTCCCAAACCTCACAGGTGGAACTGGCACATGCTCCACTGAACCAGCACAGGGAATTTTGAGTAGGAAAGACCTCTGTGCTGCAGTGACACACTAAAAAAACCAGACTTTTTTGAGTTACAGACTTCCCTGTGCCTTCTCCTGATTGAGTGAAAGCCTTGGATGATCCAGACAACCTGTAAATCTCAGCACCTTGTTTCCCACACTCCCAAGATAACAGGAGTTATCTGGAATTGTTACCCTGAAGGAAAAGGAATTCCAAGGACAGGAATATCAAGCTGCTTTTTCACAAGAGCCACAGACTGTRTGGCCAAGATTGGGAGCACAGCTTTGGTTTTATTTATAGAAGATAAATTCCTGAGGTTTTCTGATAAGGTAATTGCTCCTTTTCCAGGAGCCCAGCAGGAGCTTTACCACAATTTAGGCACAGAGCAAACAGGATGCTCTTGTAACTCACAGTCCACAGTCTTTGTTGAAACACAAGCTGTAAATCATAAATTGTGACTCAAGGCTGCTCCCAAGCCTTCCCTAGGACAAGCAGGCAAGAATCATCCACTCTTCCTGCTTCAAATTGATTCCCTGCAATGTGAGAACTCCTCCAACTGCATTCATTACAGAAACAACTGGTGGCAGTCTGTAATGCAGGCTGGCACAGCCCAGAGATCAATAACCCAGTGTTARCAGTGCTCAGCCTTCCCCAAAGCATTCCCCTGAGTGCCCAGGTACCTTTTCTGGCCAGATTCCCAGGTGGAAGTACAACCTGGCCTGGAGCATGAGGTGCTGCACATTGTCTGGATACATGGCCAGGTACAGGTCCAAGGAGTCTCTCAGGAGCTGGTAGGACTGGTCAGTGCTCTCCCTGCCAGCAGGAAGGAAACCCAGCTGTGGGGCTCTGCAAYCCTGTCCCCAGAGCTGCCAGGGACAGGGGGAGCCCCCAGAATGCTGCTGCAGGCACAGCATGCTCACAGCAGTGACTCCAGCATGGATTGTCACTCACCACAGCAGCCTGCTCTGAGGAAAAGCACAACTSATCACTGAACTCTGCCCTCCCACCCACTGCTCTTCTCCTTGGTCAGATAATCCCAGAGAATTCACTCTCCAAGCCATTTCCTTTTGTTCCCCTGACACCTAAAACAATCCTTCCACTCCTGTGAGTCTGTCTGTGGCTGCTTGGGAAAGGGATTATCAGGAGGATTTGAAAACAAAGCCTAATGTTCTACACACCAGCAGAATCTCTGAAAATGCTCATTTGAGCATGGGGGTTGTGCCTGACACATGACAGAAAAAGGCTCTGCTCTTAAGGCAGACAGTTCCCATCAGCTCTTCACAGAGAAAATAAAATATCTTGTCTATTTTCTTGAGAGGAACTAGTTCCACTAAACACTTTTGTTTCCACTCAGATGCAGGTGATTGCAAGCACCCACCCAATGCCTTGTGACACATGCAATTCTCAGGATCTCACGAGGGGAGTGACACCTTTTGGGAGCAGCAATATTGGATATACAGCTCAGGCAGCCTGGGCCCTTTGCCCAGGGTGTGGATGCTCAGCTCACCTCTTGCCAAGGTTGAGGAGGTTGCCCACCATGCGCTGCAGCACCTCCTTGGAGGTGACCACTCCATAGAACTCCTCTGTCACGTGGTGCCCGATCAGGTACTCACACTCCTTCACTGTCAGCTGCTTCCCCTTCCCAAAGGCATCGATGTAGGTGTAGTCAAAAATATCTGTGCTCCTGAAGGGGCAACAGAGAGACCAAACTGTGCTCAGGGGCTCGTGGTAAAGCAGGATTTGCTGWTCCTGTTCCTCCCTCAGCACCTCCAACCCGTGTCGTTAAATTCCTCAGCTCCCTCCTCAACAGAGACTACCTGGTACCTTCTCCTTTTCCATAATTCTCACAGGTATTGTTATTTCAGGAAATCTGTTATTATTCAGCAAAGCAGAACTGAGTTCTAGGAAAACTTCCCTAAAGATCTGCTCTTTCCCTTGGTATAGGTTATAATTCCAGATGGGAAATAATCAAACATTCTCCTCTAGGTCTAGAGCAGGAAATCTGTTCCCATTCAGCAGCAGCTGAGTTCTAGGAAAACTTTCCTAAAGATCTGATCTTTCCCTCTGTACAGGCAGATGGAACATAACTGAACACTCTCACCTGGGTCTGGAGCTGTAATTAAACATTCTCACCTGGGTCTGGAGCTGTAATTAAACATTCTCACCTAGGTCTGGAGCTGCCAATGTGGGCACAGTTTCAGAGTTCAGCAGGTCACTCACCCTTCTTTCCCCTGACACCACCGCAGCAGGAAATGGCTGGGAAAGTTGACAGGCTCCAGTTTGACTCCCAGCTGCCTGGCAATTGTTAAATAAAGCACAGACAAACTGATGGGAATTCCTGTCCTGCGGATCAAAACCTGCGGGAGAAAAATGTGACAAAGACATGGGTGGGATTTAAGAAAAACAAATTCCAAGGGTTGATTTCACAACTGAAAATACAGCTTGACAGAATATGCACTGAAGGATGATGTATTTATTTAAGAGTTGCTCTTCACAGAGAATTATTTGTCTGGCTACATTCAGACAAATAAAGAGTCTCAAGCCTTGCAGCCTCCCAGTCTTTGCCTAGCACAGACACACCTGGTGAATGTAGGAATTCAGGGAGTTGTAGTAATCCAGCTCATTTCCTTTGTATTTCAGCTGCTCATACAGGACACAGTTCATGGCATCAAGCACCTGCCTCTGAAGTTCCACTTCTGGAACGAGAACCTCTCCTGGAAACACAYGCAGTGAAATAAAGACTGAGAAAACAAAGAGCACTCAACATTTATGCAATGAAATCTTCACATGGGCAGGCTCAGTCTCTCCTTGAAAGGCAGAAATTACACAATGTTTATAAAACCAAGCAGCAAGATGCTGCCTGACCTTTGGAGATGATAAACACGCACCTTTCTACTGATGATTTTCTGAGATTGGCAGCAAAGAGGTTCTTTCCTGGTCCCACAGCTCAGCTACAGATAACAGGACTAATAAGATTTCAGGGACAAATGGGAGAAAGTAGAATTCCCCTCCCAATTCTTTYAGCATCAGATGGATTGAACTCCAGGCTATTGAACAGCTGTTTCTTGAAYGATGGCTTAAGTAAATGTCAGAATTTTGTTTGCCAGGGGATAAAAACAACAGCTCTTTAAGCTGCCACAGCTCCACAGCTGTTTCAGCTGTGCAGAGGGGCAGSAAGGCTCTGCAGGAAAGCACATTTCTGTACAGTACCTGCCTTGGAAGCCAAGCTGGGGTGCCTGGGGTTCTTGGTCCGCAGCACTTTGCGCACTTTGTCAGTGATGTCGTCCACCTGAGCCTGGACACTCTTCAGGCAGATGTCTGACAGGGGGTTACAGTACTGATCAATCARAACAGCACCTGGAAAAAACAAACTGCATAAGAAACAGGACTTCAGTGTTTTTCTTTGCTTGGTTTTGCCTGCTCTACATTCCAGGCATGCAGMGAGTGCTTGCAGCAGAACAGCAGAGCTCTGTGTGTGAAACCTGCACTCATCTACTGGGYTTGTCACACAAAATGCAGGGAGTGAGCTGACATGAGACACTGAACTGAACTCAGCACTCCCCTCCATGCTGGAAGGTGTCTGTACCTGGAGCAGGAGCTGCTGGATCAGGTTTGACCAGCTCTGTGCTCACACTGCAGCCCCTGGCACTGCCCCAATGTGCAGAGATTTTTATTCAGAGCCTGAAACAATCCCAGCTTCACTCAAACTGCCTCACTCTGATCTCTCACATCCCTGTCACATCCTCCATATCATCCTTGTTCATCATTTCCTTGTCTGCTACATTYATCTTTCTCTTCCACACCTGCTCTCCACCTTCCCAACACAACAGAGAACAGAACAAACTTTCATATTCCTCTGCAGGAAAATACCTCCTTTTCACAGAACCTTCTCCTTGGCCCCACTGCTCTTTCCAAAGCCTCCTCCTGTTCAATCTTTGGGATCAGCTGTAAGGATTTTGCATGGACCATACCCCTTCCAGCCTCCTACATGGTCAGCATGTCCATGACAYGCTGTGAATCAAGGAATTCAGCAGGGCCCTGTGTGTCCTTTTTGTCCTCCCAAAGTGTTCCCTCTGCTGGCCAGGTGAAAACTCCCAGAACACTTCCTGCTGGTGCTCCAAAGGCACCTTCATGGCASACAAATCACACATATTTGTGACCCACATGACTAAGTCTCATCATTAATTTGTTTTTTTCTAGAAAAGGCCACTTTCTGCTTTCTCTTCTTGCCCTAACAGCCCCTTCTTCGAAGTCCACTGCATTAACAAGAACCAGCTTTGGTGTTGCAACCTCTTTKATCCTCTTTCAGGAACATTTTGGAGTGTGTACCAAGAGGAAAGGCCTCTTCTACAGCCCCTGGCAGCTTCTGAGCCATTCAGRAGACAGAAGGAGAATAATCAGGAGAACAATCCACCACACTGAGGACATGAARAGCAGAAGAAGCAGAAGAAAGAGCTTTTTCTGTCTCAGCAGGTGTAAGTGCCCTCCCACCACGTGACTGGACTTGGATTTGCTTTCCACCAAAGTCCAGCACTCAGTTCTTGAGACACTCCCAGTGCTCAGGCTACAACAACTGCCTCTGCTTGCTCCCTGCCCTYCTCTGAGGARTTCCTGGGAAAGGGGAAAGCAGGGAGCTGACTGGGAATCAGCTCAGCTGAATACAACAGCAATGGCAGTAATTAGGATGTCGAGCTACAGCTCATTTTCTCAGCCCCCTGTTCAGATCCCAGTGTTTTACCATTTTGTGCTGTCCTAGAGTGCAATGTAAGATGTGCCCACAGTATGTATTCTATTCCCATCCTCACGGGTTGTTGGAGCCAGGTGGGGCAGTGTTTTCCCTGCCCCCTCCCTCAGGACTCTCTGCTGTTCATGGCCCATCAATGCCCTGGTCAGTGACTCACAGGTAACTCCCCTCGGGAGCCATCTCTGCTCAATGGGCAATCAAGGACCCATTGTGTGACTCATAGAATGACATCAGCCCATTGTGAGATGCTCTGCCCAGGGGGGAGGAGCCAAGCATTCCCACCTGGATATAATCTGCAGTTTGGGACAGCACAGGCACTGACTGGATTCCCAGAGGACAGGAGCTGCCAGATCTTTCTACAGGGTCACTGCTTCAACAAGACTGCTTCATTCGGACTGCTACCCATCACCCTAATGAACAGGGTGTCAGGTTGGATTCTGACTCTGCCAAGGGTCTTTTTGTTTGTTCCTTTTACTATTATATTTATTGCATAGTTTTCCTATTAAAATTGTATTTCTGACTTAGTCTCTCACTGGTTTTGCTTTCAAACCAGTCCATGTGCCTTCAGCCCAGCTGTGCAGGGGTGACTCTGCAAGCACACAGCACTGACAGCACCTGGTGACATCCTGACATTTTGCTGGGAAGGATTCCAGGCACATCCAAAACCCAACCTGAATCGTGAGCCATTAGCCAAGGGCTTGCTGGAATCTGGGCAAGGCAGGCCCCTTGCAAGTGAGAGCATGAAGGAGAGCTGTCATTAGGAGCTCCAGCTGTGTTTCCTGCCAGGGACTCACCCTCCAGGAAGGACTGGCGCTCCGTGGGGCGCTGCAGGTACTCCTTCAGGTTCTTCAGAATGTTCTGCTGCCGTAGGAAATAGAGGATTTTCTTTGCATAGTACTTCCAGGTGAGACCTTTCCTGCASAGTTMAACACAAGAAGAAGCAYCTCCCTGAATRGGTGTTTGAAGGGTGAACAGCTGGTTGAAGTTTCCCAGTGAATACAGTTTAGATGATTGTTTTTCTCAACAAGCACTGCCACTGGAAGTCAGCCCAAAAGGGGAATGCTGAGAGGAATTTCTCATAAAAAGCCACACAGCTTGTAAAACACTGCTCCTATCATCTCCAATTTTCATCCCATCACTGATACATGATTTTGAGAGGATGCATTATCATGGGAAACAACAGAGATCCTAATTAAAGTGGCTCAGGAATATCTGATTAAAATCCTATACTTTATTCATAAAACATTACTCTCTGTCTGACTGCATCTCTCCAGAGCCACTCCTAAAGCATCCTCTCAGCATAAAAAATAGATTGATGAGGGACATGAATGTGAGTCCAATAGCATTCAGAAGAAAAACAAAGTTCCCCAGAGGAAAACCAACTCTGTAGCTCTGAAAAGGCAGGAGCAGATCAACAGTTGCTCTGTAGATGACACATTTCCAAAACTTTTTACAGCAAAGCCCCACCACTTTCTAAAGCCTCTCTGTCCTCCTGGACAGCAGGGCAATCAAACCTCATCATATTTTATCTTCTTCCAATAAACTGGGATCCTCAACAGGGACAACTGCTTTATTGGGATACCTTCCAGGGCAATGATTTAGCCTAATGCTCCTGAATGGCCAGGACTGCAGCTTAATCAGGGTGTAATTAGCATCAATTCTGCTTTATGGGGAGGCATTTGGCCAGTGCAAAGCCTCAAAAGCTTTTTAACCAGTTGTCAAATGAGAGATGCTCAGGCCCAGCTCAAATAGAGAAGGCAATAAAAAGGATGGGAAAAGGCAAAAATGAGATGATTGCCATCCCAGCTGGGTTTTTTCAAGCTCTATTAACAGTCCCTCTAATCAAGGCTATTAGGCCCCATTAAGGACATTTATCACAGCTTTGTATCACACCAAACCCAGCCTGGGTAGGTGGTACCAAGAGAAAARCCTTCAAATAAAGCAAATAAAACCTTGAAATAAACTTACTCATCTTGCCCAGTGTTAATCAAAGTGATGAGATTACCCAGGCAGATAAAAACCAGGAGTTTTATTTACCACCTGTCTGAATAATTTACACAACTGCAAATTTTGCAGTGGCTGAATTCAATTCAGTTGCTTTTTTCGGGGACAAAAACTGGACCAACCTACTCTAGCTCAGAAAAGGAAAGAAAAAGCTGGAATTTCATGGTGCAGGGATTTATGGTGGCAATCCTGAAGGRTTCCTGCTTCCCTCAGGTGCTCTGGCCTCATCCTGCAAATCAGYTCAGCAAACTGATCCAGGCTTTAATCAAAAAGGAACAAGGARATGGGAACTGCTGAGGCAGAGATGAGGGTGCATGGGACAGGTCCCAAGAGATGCCATGAGCTGGCAAGGAAATAAACAACAAAAAGCAGCACAAATCCAGAGATCTTCTTTGGGACAAGGTTTCCTCTGGATATATTCAATTTGTTCTGAAGTCAGGGGGTGTTTAAATGAGTGGCCAAGGGCAGGAGCTGAGCTCAGGCATTAACCAGGGTGTTTTTCTCCTTGAACTGGTGAAAGAAGGAAACCCCTGCCATTTCCCAGCCCTCTCTTACCTCCCTTCCATGTTGAGGATACACATCAGCTCATCCTCAAAGAAATGGCTGGGGCACCCCAGAGTCTCAATGTCACTGAATCCATCACAGGGCACCTGCCAAAGCAGAGCAGGAGTTATGCACAGCACAACAGATTCTCCCTGAACTTCAGAAAAAGTCTCAAAACCATATCTGTCCCATTTTATAAAACTTCTGAAAGATCTTACAAATGTCCTGCTCCCCAAATACTCACAGTCTGTTTCACAGATTTATTATTCCATTGAGAACCCCAGGAASATCCTACAGCAATGTCAGCCAAGTTGTACAGCAATTAGGGCTGTGGTGCTGAGCCCAGGACCAGCAGAATCACATTTATGCACGGTGGGCACAAGCTGGAAGTGATTTTAAGGTGAAATCAACTTCTGCTTGTGGTTGCCTGAACCYCTCCATCCACCCCCCTGTGCAGGAGATTCATCCTGGCTGAAGGAATGAAGAGGCAGGAGCCTTTTATTTTTTGCAACAACCACTTCTGCATCTAAATTCAGAACAGCTATTTTCTTCCAGAATTCAGAATTTCTTTTAAAACTTTGGCTGAACTGTAAAAAAAAAATAATTTGGCTTTCAAGCTTTCCACTATAGGATATGGGCTCATCTGTGGCTTGAAAGCCTTTTTCTCCCAGGCTGAGCAGGGAATCAAGCTGCAGTTTCTGGCCCCATAGGAGATCTCCTCATCATGAGGCCTTTGGGTATTGCTTAATGGTCTCTCCACAGTCTTTGCATACATGATTAAAACAGGAGGAATCCAGGAGCAGCTTCTCCCAGTCAAAGCTCTGACAGCTCTCCATGGACAAGTGTCTGGCTGCTGCAGAACAGAGCAGCCAGGAGACACCAAACCCCCRCCTGGCCCTGCTGCCTTCCCTCTGCACAGGAGCCATTAAAGGGGGGCTGTTCAGTGGCTCCTGTGTGGAATTTTGAATTCAGACCAAGTCACAGGCAGTTTTTATGCTTTATTCACAGAATTCCAGGCTGACCCAGCTGTACAGCTTGCCAAAATCCACAGCCACCTACCAAGCAAACAGCCAAGTAACTGCTGCTCCATGTGCACGTCAGTGTGAGACAACACATTCTCACCTTTTCCCCACTGAACACAGAAGATCTCAGGGTCATGGCTGGCTGCAGAACTTCAAAAACACMCTTTGCAGCTGAGTGGCCCTGTTGTGCCTTGCTCCTGAACTCAAAGGGCTTGTGACAGCTCTCAGAACTCGTCCTTGCACAAGGTCTGCAGCAAGGAACAGCAGCTGTGCTCTGTCWACAAACTCTGTGGCCTTCCCAACTCCCAGAGCCAGGGCTGAGCTCCCAGCAAAAAGCAGAGAGCTTTTAGGGCTGAATGCAAKCCCAGAGTGTGCTGCACTCCACACACCTCTGGGTTAGGAGCTCTCTCTCCTTCTGACCCTGTCTCAGCATTTTCACACAAAGTCAGGAAACACAAAATCTCTGACTGCAGCTGAGGTGGAGAGAGAGGCAAGAGAAATCAATAAAAAATATTGATCCCAATCAAGGAAGGTGAATCTTTGAATTATTATGGAATKGTGGAATACCCTGAGCTACYACAAGGATCATCCAGTCCAACTCCTGGCCCTGCACAGACATCCCAAAACCCCACAACATCCCTGGCAGCACCAAACCCTCCTRGAGCTCTGGCAGTCTTGGGGCTGTGCCCATTCCCTKGGGAGCCTGGGCAGTGCCCAGCACTCTCTGGGGGAARAGGAACCTTTTCCTAATATAAATAATAAAGACTAAATAAACACATTTCTAAAAGGCAAAACTCCCCTAAGAAATAAACAACTTTTGAATGGTTKAAGAATTTTTAAAGAACACACCCTGGTGATGTGAATGCYCAGGCAGTGCTGAGGAAACAGCCTCCAGCTGCTCCAGGGGAGGTTTAGGATGGRTATTAGGAAAAWTTKATTAATTTGAAAGGGTTGCCAAGCATTGGAACAAGCTGCTTAGGGAAGTGGTGCCATCACTGTCCTTCAAAGGGCTCAGAAAATGKGAAGTTGTGGTGCTTAGATTCAGTGGCTGGACTTGATCTGGGAGGTCTTTTCCAACCTTAATGAATCCAATGAATGATTTTATTGATGATTCTAGCAGACAAGTGGCCAGGCTGCTGCACACACACACACACACAGAGGAGGACTCACATGTTCTGAGAAGAACCTTTTGGAGAAGGAAGCCACAATCCTCTGTGCCTCCAGCCCCGCGTGGTGCCGCGCCTTGTACTCCTCCAGCCAGCTGACACTGTCACTGTGGCTGTAGTACTTCAGCAGGGAGGGCCACCTGCACACACAAATTAACAGCATCATCCMTCCTGCACGTCCCTGAGCACCTCCAGAGTGACCTGAGGAGCTGAGACRGTGCCCAGACACTGCCCAGCTTTCAACTGCCTTCATTTACCTCAGACATCAAAGCACAACTCCCTGATTGCAGCTGTGCAYTCATGATTATTTAAAAGCAAGCTCTCCTGAAACCTTCAGAGGCTCCCACGCCAGGATTTCAGTACCTAAACATCCTAAATGCTTCAGTTTTATAATTAAAAGAGTTTGCCACAAAGAAGTGTCACGTGGAAGCCAACCTGGCACTGAACAGAAGGGGGATTCTTTGTCCTGTGCTCTTCCTACCACCTCGGGGAGCTCATTAAAAGGCTGCACAAAACACAGCYCCCTCCACTGCCCTTGCTGGTGGCAACATCTACGGGAGGAAAACACAATCCTCAAGTCAAACTGTGACAGCTAAATGCTTCTGCAGTTTGGTTTTGAGACAAGAAATAATTGTTTGAAGGAAAAAAAAAAAAATCTCCCAGCTTTCTTGTAAAAAAAACCCCTCCTTCACTGAGACTCAAAGTCCACACATTTCACAGCTTACTCAGAATTTCGAGGTTCAGCTGAAAATCCAACTTCAGGGCATGTTTTGGGGGCTGTCAGCAGCACCTTTTGGAATAAAGTGGGTGTGTGGTGCCACAACACAGCTCTGTGCCATAAAATATGTGCCAGCAATGCAATCCCTGCTGCTGTGAAGACACCAGGATCACTTGTGTGAGAAACACGAGCAAGAATCAGCACAGATGGAAATATTTTGGAAAGAAAGCTGAGGGAAAATTCATTTGCTGGGGGATTTGTTCCACATTTTGAAATGCTGTTCATTATTACTGGTTTATAGATAACATTTTCCTTCAGCTCCATGGGTTGTCATAGGTTCTTTTCAGGTTATATATATATATTTATACATTTATATATATATTTATGTATTTAATTTGCCAAATACTGAAATCACTCTTCCTGTATAAYAATTATTGCCAGTGCCCAAACCACATCTGCAAGATATTTCACTGCTGGTTAATAATAAAACTCCCCTGCAATTTTCCTTCACAAAATAAAGTCAAATAACCTCACATTACATAACAACCTCCCTCCTGATGAATCCCTGGCCCTTCAGCTACTGCTGAAATGCAGCCACCCCCCAGTAACCATCACAGTGCTTTATTTTGGGATGAGACAGGAGAATTTCATGGGTTGGAAGGACAGGGGGAATTTCAGGAAGGTGAAAGTGCCATTGCTCACGATGGAATCCAGCCAGGATGGCAAGGTCAGGGTGAAACCTCCTGCCAAAAATTCCATTATCAATGAGACAGGAGGAGAGCAGCGTGTGCCAGGCACCCACCACATCCCATTGCAGCTGCCAGATCCCAACCAGGGTGGAACCTGCAGGAATTGCAGCCACTGAAGKGGTGAAAGTCAATCCCAGAGCCATGGCTTGCTGGAGTGGGGAAGCTCGAATTGTTCAGCAGCTTTTTCCCCCCCATGACAAGGGAACAATCCCCACATTTGGGCTGTGCTGAATTTCAGGAGCCAGCTGGCAGCTAGAGAAAGCAATTCTGCTGCTTTTCCTGTGCCAACACAGCCAAAAGCAGGTAGGAGATGAGCATGCTACCCTGGACAGCCTCAGGATGAGGGGAGGTGCCTCCAGSACTGCTGAAAGCAGCACAGCACCACCAGTATCCATCCCCTGCTGAAATATGAACAGTGTCACTGAGCACAGCACCCYGGGGGAAACAAAACAGCAGCAAAACCCCAGCCCAAGGATTTGGGTATCTGTGAGAACACCTCTCCCCAAATCCCCGTGAAGAAACACGGCTCTGCTGTCCAGCATCACTCCTGAGATGGAGCTTGGCTGTTGTTTGGGAAGTTCCTGGAGGGGTCAGGGAGGCCAATCCACAACTCCAGTGCATGGTTCTAAAGCCAGGCTGGAGCTGGGAATGCAGGGGACCCACGTGTCCCGGTGTGGAAAGAGCTACAAAAGTGATCTCTGGCCAAGGGGTTCCCCTGCGAGCAGCAGGCTCAGCCGGCTCCCTCCCCAGGGATTCGGGAGGGGACGCAACGGGCAGGAGTCCCTGGAGCAGAGCAGGAGCCCTGCCCGGAGAGGCCGTGACTGCCCCACCCCTGGCAGTGCCCCAGGCCGGGCTGGATAACCCTGCAGCAGCCCGGGCCGGTGCGAGGTGTCCCTGCCATGGCACGGGGTGTAAGGCCGGGCTCAGAGCTCCCTCCCCACCCGCACCGCTCTGTGCCCGGCGAGGAGCTCCCGCGGCCCGTGAGGGGCTCACGGCGGAGCCGGGCCGGTATGAAGGGATCTGCGGCACTCCCATCGCCCCGGACACACGCCACGCTCCCAGGCCGGGCCGCTGAAGCCCGGGGGTGCCCGTTCCCTCCCGCCCGAGCCGCCCCGAGCCCGGGCGGGCCGGGCCGAGCGCGGTGCCCACCTGAGGCGGAAGCGCTCCCGCCACACCTTGCCGCGGGGCTGGCACGCCTCGCGCAGGCGGCGGCAGGTGCAGGACACGCGGCCGATGTCGGCGGCGCCCAGCACGTCGCAGCAGAGGATGAGCTCCAGCAGCTCTCCCGGCAGGTCCGTCAGGCCCGTCCCGCCGCCGCTGCCGGGCCCCGCCGCCTCCGCCGCCATCTTGSCTGTTTACCTGCGCTCCGGGGCCGCCGGCGCTTCCGGGGAGGGGCGGCCCGGGGAGCGTCCGCCAAGTGCGGGCCCCGCGCCGAGCGCACAGCGCGCCCAGGGAGCGTCTGAAAAGTGCGGGAACGGGGGAGAGAACCGGCATGGGAACGGGGCACTGCGGGGTTCTGATAGTAACGGAACCGGGGCACAGAACCGGCATGGGAACGGGGCAGAATGCGGTCTGACAGTGCCCGAACCGGGGGCTAAAAACGGACCTCATCACTGTGGTCAGTGCTGGAAACGGGGGCCAGAAAGGGGCCCCATCTGTGTGCATCAATAGTGCAAATGGGGGCCAAAAATGGGCCTCGTCAACGTGGTCAGCGTTGGAAAAAGAGTGCCAAAAGTGGACCTCATCAGTGTGGTTAATATTGGAAACGGAGTGCCAAAAATGGTCCTCATCGATGTGTATCAATATTGGAAACGGAGCGCACAGGGGGGATCTGTCAATGTGTATCAATATTGGAAATGGGGTGCACAGGGGGATCTATCAGTGTGTATCAATATCGAAAGGGAGTGCACAGGGGGGATCTGTCAATTTGTATCAATATCAATCAGGGGATGCCCAAAGGGGCCTCATCAATGTGTATCAATATCAGAAATGGAGTGCCAAAAAGGGATCTCTCAGTGTGCATCAATACGGGAAAGGAGGTGTCCAAAGGGGATTTATCAAAATGTATTACTATTGAAAAGGGAGGGGCAAAAAGATACATCGATGTGTATCAATATTGGAAACAGGGAGCACAAGGGGATCTATCAGTGTGTATCAATATAGAAAAGGAGGAGCCCGAAGGGGACTTACCAAATGTGCATCAATATCAGAAACAGGAGCTCATCATGCTGAAAAGGAGCCTCATCAATGTGTATCAATAGCAAAAAGGGGGTGCCCAAAGGGGTTCCTATCTAATCAATATCAAATGTGTATCAATAGCAAAAAGGGTGTGCTCAAAGGGGACTTATCAAAATATACCAGTATTGAGAGGGGGATGCCAAAAGGAGGACCCCATCAATGTGTATCAATATCTAAAATGGGGTGCCCAGAGGGGACCTCTCAATGGTATCAATATCAAAAAGGACAGAGGAGACCCATCAATGTGTATCAATATCTAAAGGGGTGCACAGAGGGGACTTCACTGATAGGTATAAACATCAAAAAGGGGGTGCTCCAAGGGGTCCTATCAATGTGTATCAATATCCAAAAAGAGGAGCCAAAAGGAGATCTCATCAATGTGTATCAGTACCTAAAGGGGTGCACACAGGGGTGCTCATCAACAGACAGAAATATCTAAAGTGGATCAATGTGTATCAATATCCAAAGGGTGAACCCTGTGCCAGGGCCTGCCCACCCTCCCAGGGAACAATTCCTTCCCACTACCCCACCTAACCCTGCTCCCTGGCAGTGGGAAGCCATTCCCTGCTCGTGTCAAAAAATCACTCAACCTCTTTTTTAATAAGCCCCCCTTCAACCACTGGAAGGATCCCCCTTACATGGGAAAATCTTTTTCCATGGGAAAAGCTATTTTTTATATTTCTGCCTCCTTCCCCTGGCTGCTTTCTGCCATTTCCAGCCCTCTCAGCTCCTGGACTGCTTTTGCCGTGCTCCCAAGGCTCCAGAACTCACCCTGCTTTGCACACAGCCAGCCCTCCTCGCCGGGCTGTGACATTTCCCCCGGGGACACGGGATAAGTGACAGGATCCATGGAATGCTGTGACTCAGGCCACCTCGCAAGGCAGTGTCAGTGTCTGGCAGGTAAACAGGTRCTGCTGATTGTCACTGCTATTTATGGCTCCCTGGCATTCCAGGTGGCAGAGCAGAGCGAGGCCAAGGCAGCAGCAGAGACCTCGAGCAGCCTTCTGGTGTTAAAAACCCAGAGAGGAGAGGGGAACTGCCGGGTTTGAGTTCACTTTTTTATTTTGACCGTAATGCAAACAGGCATAAGTATTCCATAAAATCAGAAGATTGGGACTATACAGAGAGAGGTGCATGCTTCAGAACAACGTGGATATCTTGCAAACAGAGCCAGAGTCGGTCTGAGAGAGGGGCCGGAGCACGGGGGACGAATGGCAGAGGTTTTTAGCAGCATTGAGAGCTCAGAGGTAGGGGAAGAACCACGATTCTGGCTGCTTAAAGCACTGGTGGGGTCACACACAGCTSGGGCTCAGCCCACCCCTGCATCCTCAGCACAAACCTCCCCTGGGATCGCACACAAAGCAGCTACAAGAGGAGCTCCCCCCGCTCCACACACACCTGTGGGATGGGATGCAAAGGGAGAGTGCCAGGCTCAGATCTCGGCATCGTTTCCTCGAGCGGATGAAGGCACAGTGACGTGAGGGGAGCGRGGAGCAGCCCTGCAGGATTTACCCACATCTGAAGGTGTGACAGTGGAAGATTCGGGAGTTCCCTGCCCCAAAGCCGCCGCCTTTGCCAGCCCAGTCCCCATCCTCAYGGTGGCACCGCTGCCCTTCAGGAAAAGGCCACGGGAAAATGAAAGACTCCGAGCCAGCCTTTGAGTCTGAGACTAAAGGTGCCTGGGGGAGCCGAGGGGATAAATCCCTGCTCCTGTTACGAAGATTCATTGGCACTGAATATCGAACTCCCCGGGCAGCTGGCAGCAGTTGTGTTTTTAACTCTGTGCAGTCTGCAAAGCGATGAGCCCTGGCTGAAAGTCATCCTGCTCTGCTCCCCTCTGCCCGGGGAATGGTGTGTGCACTCTGGAAAAGCTGCAGCCTGCTCACACAGCACACAGAGCCCGGCGTTTTTAAAGGCAATTCCAGGCAGCAGAGCATGGGAGTTCAACCCTGGGACTGGTGGGGATTTGCCTACGTTGTAGGATTTTAGCAAAGCAGGGATTTTGCACTGAATCTCACTCGCAGGGTGATTCTGCAACCCCATCTCCTCCTGRACATCCTGGGGGCTACTGGGAAGAGGCTTTTGTTAAGACAGGATTCCATGCTTCGATCACACAGAGAGGAGAACAAAAAAAGCAGGCTCAGAAGCAAGGAGCATTAATGTCTCAGTTAATTAAGGCTGTTTTGTTGCCCTTGATGAATTTAAAAAACCTCCGCTAGCAGTTATTGTRGGAACAAAAGGTTTGATTTAATCCRRATTTGATACACTGGCTGTTTGCTCCCTGTTTTCTTTCCCCACCCCAAAACCAACRCATGAAAACAAAGGAACAAAAAGAAGCCCTGAATTAGTTCCTCTCTTAGATCAACTYTTCCAGTATTTAGCCTTTCAATTTTCCAGGTATTAAGGATGTCCCTGGAAGGAAAAGACTTTGCCTGGTGTTTGTCACTCACAGATTTCTGCGCCAGCCTTGCAGAGAGACTGCCCTGCATCCCAGTGCTGTGTTCCTGCTTTTCCACAGCTCCAGAACAGCTCTGARAGCTTTGGGTACCAGAGTCTCGCCCAATTCCTCACCACAGGAATGAGGAATGGCTGCACAACTTTAGCCTATAGGCTCCTGATAAACCAGGAATTCTGGGGGCCAGGCTCCCAGCTTTGATTTGCTCACTTTGAGGCGCTTCCTGCCTCCCCCCTCCCCAAAATCTGGGCGGGCAGGACGTGGATGAGTAAGGCAGGAGRGCAGCAGCCCTGGCAGGGAGGTGCWGCCACTGCTCAGCTCTGAGCTCACAACCTGTCAGCGTTTTATTCCTGTGATTCCAGGGCTCTAATTCCCATCACAGCCAAACCTCTGGAGGGGTGGAGGCCAGGAATTGCCAGTCTGCTTCATTTTCCCAGCAGGAAAACAAGGTGGATCTGCATGGCAGTGCTCAGATATCCCAGGAGTTTCCCTGTGCCAAACCAAGCTGATTTTGACCTCTTCTAAATTCTGTTTCGCCTCTGGAACCAAGTGCTTTAAAGCAGCAGCTCTCTCCCTGTCCCCTGGCTCCCTGCTGGACACACACAGCCACGTGGAAGAAGCTGGAGCTGGGRTCTGCCTGGGAAAGGGGAGGTTTCCCAGGGTTGCAGGAGCCATGCATCGCAGGCACGTGCAAGCGCGGATKGACACACGCAGAGATATTCTGAATTTACTGCTGCTGCTGTGCAAGCTGCCAAAATCCCCGGAGCCACTGAAGCCAGCAGGTGTGGAAGGCATTTTGGATCTGGGAGGACTTGGATTCCAGGCTCGTTTTATCCAAGCTCAGGAATACAGGTTTGCAGGAGCGCTGGCCGAATTTTGCTCTCCCTGTTAGAGCAGAAGGAATTGTTACAGCAAACACGGGGTTACAGCAAAGTTGAATGGTCCTGAAAATGTCTCCATCTGTTCTGTGAAGGGACTGTGCTCCCCTCTGGAACTATCAATGCAATTGCAGAGTTATCAGAGCAATTCTGAAGCTGAGAACTGGTCCCCGGTGAAAGCAGGAACAGAATTTCGTTTTGAGCATAAAATTATCCTTCCAAAAAATGGTGGGAGCCCTCAGAGGGCAGTGGAATGGCTTCAGTGGTCAGAAGTCAGGAGGCAGCAGCTTTGGCTTGGGCTTGGTGCAAGTCCATGAGGCTTCAAGCACAAACATGGCCTCTCCCCCCGCAGTTTGATGAGAACGGGGTCTCCAGGAGGGGGGAGAGTTCACAGCCCCAGTCTGCACCCACCCTGCGGCCTCTCCCCACCTCCACCCCCCTGGGAAACCCCACCTCGGGGACATGGGGCTGAGCTGGGCTGAGCTCACTCCCAGTGATCCCAGGGGGCATTTCCCCACCCCTGGAACACCCTGGAGCCAGAGGGCAGGAGGGTGCCCCGCTCCCTTCCCAGCACAAGGCACCGTGAGCCCCTGTCCATCCCAGCACCTGCACTTCCAGGTGGGCTGGCAGGGCTGGGAAGGGAGGGATCTCCAGAGGGAAGGGGCAGAGGGAGCCTGGGAGGCAGCCAGGATGGGTGAGAGGAATCACACACTGCCAGGAGAGGAGCAGCCACAGGCTGGACACGGGGTCATTGTCCCCTCTGTTGCCACACGCTCTCCTGCAGGGCTGTGGTTCCTGATCCAGGACACACCTGCAGGGCTGTGGTTCTGATCCAGCACACACCTGCAGGGCTGTGGTTCCTGATCCAGGACACACCTGCAGGGCTGTGGTTCCTGATCTAGGATGCCCCTGCAGGGCTGTGGTTCCTGATCCAACACACACCTGCAGGGCTGTGGTTCCTGGCTCAGGACACACCTGCAGGGCTGTGGTTCTGATCCAGCACACACCTGCAGGGCTGTGGTTCTGATCCAGCTCACACCTGTAGGGCTGTGGTTCCTGGCCCAGGATGCCCCTGCAGGGCTGTGGTTCCTGGCCCAGCACACACCTGCAGGGCTGTGGTTCTGATCCAGCACACACCTGCAGGGCTGTGGTTCCTGATCCAGGACACACCTGCAGGGCTGTGGTTCCTGATCCAGGACACACCTGCAGGGCTGTGGCCATGCACAGACAGGTCACATCCCCGTGCTCAGGGTGTGAGCAGAGTCCCTGCTCCCCTGGGGACACACAGAGGGGACAGGGAGCAGGGGCAGCCTGGAGTCACATCCCATTCTCCAGCCAGTTTGGCTGTGACTGGCTCAGGTCCTCTCCAGCAACCAGCTCAGGCCACAATGTGGAGGTGACAGCTCTGTGAGGCCACTCCTGGTGGCAGATGTCTCATTGTTTTTGCCATTGTCTCATTGTTTTTGCCATTGTCTCATTGTTTTGCTGTTGTCTCTCAAACAGAAGAACAACAAACTCGCAGGCAGTCCTTCCCAGGAGGTGAAACCTCAGAAATCACCAACAGCACAGCGCTGGATGCCCGTGCACGGAATGGTTTTTCCCTGCTGGTGGACACAGCAGGTTGGGAAAACACAGAACCTTTCCCCTCTGGTTTTCAAATCCATATCATGACTCTCTGCAGATGCTTGAAAGACCTAAGAAGTAAAATCTTGGCAAAAAAACCCCAATTTTGTAATGTCTTGAAAATCAAACCTGTTCAGAGAAGAGTCTCTTTAACACCTGGAGAGTGAAAAGGAGCAGCCAGTGGGACACTGGGCAGGCTGGGTGTCCCTCAGGTGCAGCACAGGAGGGGTGGGCACAGGCCCAGAGGGGACAGATCTGTGACCCCAGAGGCACAGCCCCTCTGTGTGTGAGCTCAGAGCAGCYCAGGGCTGGGGCAGACCCCACCTCRCTGTGATTRTAGCWGAGATTTTGTGGCTGCACCCTCCCATCAGAAATGCCRCAGCAGGACGAGCAGGGGCCAGGCTGGAGGAGCTGCATTTCGGGAATAACAAAGCACAGCCACAAGTTTCCTTCCCCTGTTGCTATGGGAGAAAATGAAGCTCGAGGGGAGTGCGAAGCCCCTGCGGGTGGAGGGGATGAAGGGGAGCAGTTCAGACKTCTGAGACTGACTCAGCAGCAAGCAGTGAATCAAAATTCCCAGCGGTGCAGCTTGTGAGGAGCCAGCAGTCCCACTCAGGCAGCTTGGAGCCCTGGGGGTCTTTAACTTCATGCACCTTCATGGCAGGGAGGGGATTTCTGCTCCCTGCAAGGAGCCTCACACCAGCATTTCCCTTCCCAAGAGCTCAGGCAGGCGGTGTTTGCTGAGCTCTGCCTGCCTGGCCCAGACCCCTCTGCAGACCCAGGGAGGCAGGGCTGTGCTCCCCTGCAGGCTCAGGTGCGAGGGCAGGCGGAGATGGCGAGCTTTGGGATGCACAGAAAGCCAGGTAATCCAGCTCAGGCACGGGCTCCAGATGGGAGATGGCACAGCAGAGCAGCAGGAGGCAGGACAGGAGGGAAAACCTTGCCAGCACCACGGCGTGGGCTAGGAACAGGACAAAGAGATGTTTCTTTGGGCATTGCCTCCTCCTCCTCCTCGTCAGGTCGCATCGCCCCTTCTTCTACAGCAGGACCACAGCACAAAGTCAGAGCCAGAATTCCCCACAAGAAGAGGATGAGCATGATTTTCTTCCCGATTTTAGCTTTGTTTCTGCAGCCACAGGATGGAGGTCAGGCCGAGCTTGCTGCGTGTTCCCAGCTCCGGAGTTCCCTCCCAGCCAGGACCTCCCAAAATCACACATCCCGAGCCAAGGGACCCAGCTSCCCCATCCCACTGCCTGCCCTGGGACTGGGCACATCCCCCAGGGCTGGGCTGTCCTTTCCTCCGTGCTCTTCTCCAGGTCCCCTCGCCCCGAGGCAGTGCCGCACCTCTGCCCTGTGCGCAGCCCAGCTCAGCTCTGGCCACACTGTGGCAGCATTGATTCATCTTATCCCGTGTTGGATGCTCCGCTGGCACCAGCAGACCTGCATCTCACGTTCTCCCGGTGCCTGCAGCCCTTCTGCTCCTGGATTTTGGGCTGGGGATGCTTCAGGGATTCAGGGAGCCCAAGCTGCAGAAGGTGTCACAGCCCATGGAGATGTGGCAGGAGATCCTGGCTGAGGGTGGGAATAACAGCCCAGCCTGACACAGGGGGCTTGTTCCATGGGCTGGGAGAGCAGCAAACCTCCTGCAGCTCTTCCTCTGCTGCCTTTAGCTCAGGGCAGGTGATCTCAGCCCTGTGAGAGCTCCTGGACAATCCCTGTGCAGTTCTGGTGCTGGGCTCCATCCAGGATCCGTGCACAGCTGGGCAGAGCAGGGCAGGAGGGGAGGATCAGCACTGCCAGCCCAAGATGCCAACCCTGTATCCCTGCCTCCAGCATCAGCTGCAGCCGTGTGCTGCTGTCCCTGTGGTGGCAGTGGGGGAGGACAAGCCTGGGATTGGTACTGAAAACACCAAGGTGCAATCCCTGGATGGGCCATTCACTCAGGAGCTGGGCTTGACCCYTGTGGGTCCCTTCCCGTTCAGAACGTTCTGTGATTCTTCAGGGTGCAGCAGCAGGAAGGACACACAAGGTCACGTTTGCTTTCCCTTGCAGACAGCTTTTCTCTGAGAGAGGCTTTCTATTTCCTCCAACCTTTCTGTGGTTGTGTTAACAAATTGCTTTTGGGGTCGGGTTCTTGCAGCAGGGCTGAGGTGTGAGCGTGTCAGAGCCCAGCACCTTTGCAGCTGATCTCACCTCCCTCCTCACAGGAGCTGTCCTGGCTGAGACAGCTCCTGCCACGGGCAGGTGGCACACAGGGGCCTGGCTCACCCCCAGAATGCCACACGTGTCTCTTGGCAGGCAGCTGGCTCCATGGTGGCACTTTCTGCTCCCTACAACGTGGAAAGGGCTGGGCTCTGCTGTCCTAGAAATGCTCATGAGATGTGCCAAGAGCTGCTGGCTCTGGGATGCCACGATTCCTCTGTGGGCACATCCTCGCCAAGGTCCTGGAGCCTCCATCCCCCTCCAGGTGCTGCCTTTGGTGCCCCTGGCAGCTGGGAGCTGCTTCTGTCCCATCCTCGTGGCTTTCCAGGCTCACCTGGGACAGGGATCAGAGCATGCCAAGCTCTGGGGGCAGCCAGGCCCTCGGTGTGTCCCACCAGCATCGTGGCTGCAGAGTGAATATTCCCTGTAAAACCCTCTGGAGACGTCACAGCCAGGAGCTTTCCCTTGGCCTGCATCAGCCTGGGTGCTCAGAGCTTGCAGGAGAACTTCCATGCCAGCAAAAGCTGGGATTGAGCAARAGGAGAGACTCACAGGGAGCAGGAGAAGAGAGCAGGAAAAGAGAGACAAAGTGCAGGGCCCGTTTAGGAGAAATCGTGACACAAAAGTCAGGTCCAAAAACACACAGCTGTACCCAGGCTGCCTGGGGATGAATMAAATCCATGGGCACAAGGGAATTGCACATCATCTGCCCCAAGCCTCGGGAATGTGCCCAGGTTTGTCCAAATCCAGAGGAAAGCCATGAAAACACAAGGATTCAGCCAAGCCCCGAGCTGGGGGAAGGAGGGAGCCTGGCAGGGACAAACCCCCAGCTCTGGACAAGCAACAAGACCTCATTGCCCAGCCCCTGCCACCTCTGCTCACCCCCAGAAACACCCAAAAATGATCACAAAGGTGGTGATTTCATGCAGCTGCAAAATGCCCTCATGGGAAGGAGGGGAAATGTGGAATTCTGAAAAGAGCCACTGCAGGTTATAAAGCCATCAAACTCCAGTGGGGAAATCCAGGGAAGGGGAAGGAGGTGAAAAGAAATGGCCACAGGACAAGAGCAAGAGAAGGAGGAAGAAAAGGAAATAAAAGTCATCATCATCATCATCATCATCAGGACACAACAACAGGACGAGAGACAGAGCGCTTTCCATGGGCAGTTCCCCGTGGAAAAGGAGCCACTGTGTCCGTGAAATACAAAACCCAGTGCCCTCCAGCTGGAGGGGGCAGCAGGTGCTGGGACTGGTTTGGCATCCCCTGGGGGTGAGGGTCCAGTTAGGAGCAGAAAACCCTGCAAGGGAAAGGGGAGAAAGGCTGGCCTCAGAGGGAGCAGTGAGGAGCACCGGGGTCACCCTGACACTTCCCGTGCTGTGGGCAGGAGTTCACAGGGCTGGGTGAGGTGGGAAACTGAGGCACTCTGATAGAGTGCAGACCCCAGAGTGTGTGATTCCTTGGAGAAAAGTTCCTAGCAAACCTCAGGGATGTGGGGAACCCCACTGCAGGCACTGCAGGGAAGGGGTTCCACCCCAAGCTACCGAGGGCCAGCACAAGGAGCAGGATCCCTGCAGCTGCCCAGCCTTTATCCCAAATAATCCTTCTGCTCTGCCGGGGAAAATCCCACCACGAGCAAGCTGAGCAAATGGCAGGACTTGGTAGAGCAGAAGCAAACATGGCAAATGTCAAGATTTTTTTTCTTTTTTTTTTCCTTCTGGTTGTTTTTGCAACAGCAGGGAGAAAAATCTCTGGATCTTTCCTGAAGGGGCACRGAGAGCTGAACACCCCTGCAGCTGGGGGAGAGTCACCCCTTGCTGTGGGTTTTTCCAGCCTGGAAGCAGGCAGCTGGCAGGACCATTTGGATGGGATTGTCTGAGCACATCRGTGCAATAAATTGGGGAGCTGTGGGGATTTATCCCAGAAGAGGTGACAGCTATTCCAGAGGCACTGCCAGGCTTCCAGAGCAAAAACCCAGTGCCTTCCTCAGTGCTCTAAGGTGTGCACAGAAGTCAAAGCTTCCTTCCCCATCCTTSCCCACCCTTCCCCCTCCCCCAGCCCACGAGGTGACTGCAGGGGTGACAATGACCGTGCCAACTCACTCATCCGTGTCTCTCTTGCTCTCCTCGATGAAGGCGATGGACTCGGATCTAAGGCGGTTTGTCACCTCGTACGTGCGCAGGGTGACTCCAAAAATATCCTCGTGGTAGCGGCTGTCATCCTGSAGAGGGGGTGGCACAGGGGACAGAGGGGTGTGTGAGGGGTGGGTGTGGGCACCAGCGGGATCCTGCCTGGTGGGGAGGCACCAAAGGCACCGGGGAGCTTTGGGGGGTGTCAGGAGTGGGGCAGAGGGGTGGGATGACCCTGCCAAGGTCACTCTCTGGGGCACAGCAGAGCTGATCTGTGCATTAAACCCCCTCAGCTGCTGGGAATTGCTGGCACAGGAGCCCAGTGCCAGTCTGTGCACAGCCAGAGGCTCCCTTGGGGTCTGGATGGAGGTGCGGACATGGCTCCAAGGGGAAATCCCATGGGAATCATGCTGAGTTATCCTACTGGGGAGAAGCAGAGCTGTTCCAGCATCCATCCCTGGGCCCGTGTCCCAGACTGAGCTCATTTAAGCTTCATCTGTGCCTGGCATGGGGCACACAGACAGGGAGATTGGGCACCACAGAATGCCCTGATAAACTCAGTTTGTGATGGAGGGACTGTGCAGGGTGAGCAGGCCCCGCCAGGAGTGCCCAAAAGCGCTGTCACGAGCACTCAGCACGCTGCTCAGAGGAGCCAGGTGACCTCCCTGTACTCGGGAATGTCACCCTCGGGAATGTCACGCTCCCGAGCTCCCTGGGTCAGCCCCCGCGGTGGCCTGGCCGTGTGGGGTGGGCAGCAGGTGCAGTGCCCGGGGGTGGCAGGGGTGGCACGGGCAGGTGGCACGCTGCACACACCACTCACCCGCAGCTTGCTGAGGAAGGCTCCWGCCTCCTCGGCCGACAGCTGGCCCTGCTGCCTCACGATGGCCTGCACTGTCTTGAGGACGTCCCCGGCCATGGTGACATCCCCGCAGACGTAGATGTGGCCTCCCTGCTCCTTGAGCGCCTTGAACACGGTCTGGGCCAGCTGCTCCTGTAACACGTCCTGCACGTATTTCTGAGAGATGAGGAGGAGGAGGGASCTGGGGTTAACTCGGCTTTCTCAGCCCTGTGCTGCCCTGGGGGCAGCAGTGAGGGGTGACCCCTCCTTGGGGGACACAGCTGTGCCTTGCAGCMCCCACAGTGACAAAACAGAGATGGGGACGGCAGCAAAGCATCATTCTGCCCTTGCAGGGGCACACCTGAACAACTTCCACTGCCAGGCCTGTTCAGGTCCCAGTGGGAATTTGCAGCAGGTATTTGCACTGGCTCTGGGCCATCCCACCAGGTGACACCTCTCCCTCTCCCTTTCTTTGCCTTTCCCTCTCCCTTTCTTTGCCTTTCTCCCTTCCCTTCCCTTCCCTGGTGGTCACTGGGAAGGGACACTCCTGCCCGTTTGGGTGCCCCAGGGATGAGTGACCCCTGGCCAAGGAATGAGCATTTCCATTCCCTGCTGGCCCCCGTGGGCACGCAGGGCCGCCCCGGGGCCGTGCCCACCTTTGGTTTGTCGGGCTCCCGGGAATAGGCCGTGTACAGCTCTCTGAAGACACCTTGGGTTTTGGCAAAGAGCGTCTCCTCCTTGTAGATGTGGTCGATCCTGGACTGCCGGCAGCCAAACACCAGCACCATGGGACACGGCTTCAGCCCTGGGGACAGGGCGGGGACAGCTCTCAGCCCGGGGCCACCAATGGCCACAGGCCACCTCCCTCCAGAGTGCCAGCAGATCTGCTGGGACACCCCCGGCACGGCGGGACCCCATCCCCACACCTCCAACACAGGGTTCCGAAATCTGTGTGAGGTGAGGGATGGGACGGCCCCTCCCAAAATCCGTGTGAGGTGAGGGATGGGATGGCCCTACCCAAAATCTGTGTGAGGTGAGGGACGGGATGGCCCCTCCCAAAATCTGTGTGAGGTGAGGAGGAGGATGGCCCCTCCCAAAATCTGTGTGAGGTGAGGGATGGGATGGCCCCTCCCAAAATCTGTGAGAGGTGAGGAGGAGGATGGCCCCACCCCAAATCTGAGGTGAGGAAGAGGACGGCCCCACCCCAAATCTGTGAGAGGTGAGGGATGGGACGGCCCCACCCCAAATCTGTGTGAGGTGAGGAGGAGGATGGCCCCACCCCAAATCTGAGGTGAGGAGGAGGACGGCCCCACCTTTGTGCTGGATGTCGAAGAGCCGCTGCTGCCAGAAGCTGCGGAAAGGGGCGATGCCGGTGCCGGGGCCGATGAGGATGCAGGGCACCTGGGGGTCCTGGGGCAGGTGGAACCCGGGGGCACTGCACACATCAAGGTCTGGTTAGAAACGAGCAGGGAGTTCCCTCCCTCCCTCCCCTCTGCCCACAGCCACCTCCCGCAGAGGGAGGGGTGGAAAATGAAGTAAAATCCCAGGATGGGACATTTTTGTACAGGGTTTCTCTCCAAGGGGAACCATTTGCTCACAGAGCCAGCCCTGTTTTCTCCCACTGTGAGAACAATGGAGGGCAGAGGGCTCATCCTGCGAGGGGTCTGACTGCCTCCTCCTCAGCCCTGGCCCCGTGTGGGTCACTCACCCTCGCACGAAGCAGGGCACCACTTCATCCGTCTGGATCCGGCTGAGCCACGAGGAGCAGACTCCGTGGTGGATGGGTCCCTCTCCATCTGGGAAGGGAGGGAGGGAGGGAGGTCTGTACATCACCCATCGACTCTGTGTTCTTTCCTAAAACCCTCCCTGCTRCCTCCTGCATGAGCACCTCCCTGAAACATTTCATATCTCAGCATCCCTTCTCCATGAACTCGGCAGAGTTTGGCRCTTGGATCCCTCTCTGGAGGTACCCAGCACCCAGACCTGGCACAGCTGGACCTCCACAATCCTTAGGGAGCACCCAGCTCCCCTTTGGACCTTTTTTGGCAGGAGCAGCATCGTGATGTTCCCAGACACAAACCCTCCATGGCAGCCCCACTGCCCTCCCTGTGTCCTGCGGAGCACCAGGGCTGTCTCTGTCTGTGGCCATGCTGGGACACATCGGTGCCTGCACTGCTGCAGAGGTTTGCCTGCAGGGAATGTGGGCTTTGGGGCGGGCAAACAGAATCCTGCATGGAGCTTGGATTATGTACCAGCCCCAGCAGTGCCATCTCTGTGTCACTGCCGCTCTGCAGTGACATGGGACAGTGSTTTGGGGGTGTCCTGGTTTAGGGCARATTTGGGAGGAAACCTCTGGATGGGGTTTCCAAACCAAAAYAGCCCCTCCCYMTACTGGTTTGGGAGAAAAATCTCCTTAGAGATGAACGGAAAAAACCCATTTATTTRGCAAACAAAGSGCCTRCAAACAYAAAAATGAATAATACTACTACTCTAGCAGCAGGCAGAAAAGCTTTAAAGGAACACCTCGSTGCCAGAGGTTTGGTGGGGCTGCCCCCTCCTCCCCAGAGCCAGCCCCGCTCGTACCTCGGGTGCGGTAGGACACCACGGCCACGGTGAGGTGCACCTCCCCCGGGTACATCTCCGGGGACGAGCTGATGGAGTAATAGCGGGGCTGCAGCAGCGGCAGCTGSGTCAGCAGCAGCGTGGAGGGCATCTGCACCGACGGGAACTCCTCCAGCACCTCCACGATCGTGGGGTTCTTGGACCACTTCCACTCCTCGTACTCCTGCAAGCCCTGGGAAAGAGGGGGGGAGGGAGGAGAGAGCTGCAGGACCCACCCTCTGCAGGTGCCTCAGGTGATAGCCCAGCAGGTCCATGGCAAAGCTGGGGTGGGTGGCAGTGAAGGCACGCTGAGCCCTGCTCAGGGGCAGAGACCCAGCCCAGTGTGGGATGGAAATGCCCTGGCTGGGCTGTGAGTGTCCCCAGGGCCTCGCAGCACCCGGGGCTCGGGCTCTTTACCTTGCTGAGGACCTGCAGACGCTTCTTCTCCTTGTCACTGGTGGCCAGCAGGGCGAACTGCTGCAGCAGCAGCGGCGTGGGGGGCGTGGTGATGTCCAGGTAGTACTTGAAGGCCTGGAAGATGGTGCAGGGTGGGACACGGTTCTCGTCTGTCCAGTTGCTGATGACACCTGCCAGGAGGGAATCCAGCACAAGCCTGGCATCAGCCGAGCAGCAGGGCCAAGGTGGGCAAAGCCTGGTTCTCATCCCCCTCTGAGACACTGGATTGGGGTTTTCCACCTCCAGTTACACCTTGCATGGCAGTAGGGAATCACATTTATCCCTGAGATGCAGCATTGGGATGGCCCCTCAAGATCCCTTAATTCTCCTTCCCAGTCCCAGACATTGCCCTTTCTAAGGGAATACAAGCACCTTTAATTTTTCCATGGAATGAGGAAATCTCTTCCCCAGGGCCCTGCCCACCCTTGAAACTCTCGCTGCACATCCCAGTGCAGATGAGCGATGGCTCTGGGCAGAGCAGGGAGGAAGGAGCTGCTCCCAAATCCCCACACACACAGCAGGGAGATGGAAATCATTTTCCTGGGGCCGCCCACCTCCCTGAGGAGCTACARGAGAAAGCAGGAGAGGGGCCAGCTGCCCTCCCCGGTTACCTAGAGCCGTGCTCCTCTCCTCCAGCAGCTCCACCTTCACCAGCTGGTTGGTGGGAGGGGCATCCTCCAGCCGGTCTATGAGGGCATTGACCAAGTCCTCGTGGTTGCCCGGGAACACGCCCAGGTGGTCCCCGGGCAGGTACTGCAGCCCCTGGTGCCCGTTGGTGTGCAGGCGCAGGAAAATCGTCAGGCGGCTGCAGGGGGAGGAGGGAGAGCAGGGAAAAGCGTTTTGGGGATCCTTCARGGAGCAGCTGAGCCCTGGCCTCGGGTGCTGATGGGGCTCTGGGCAGTGCTGGTGGCACATCCGAGCTGTGGTGGCCRTGTCACCAGGGTCACAGCAGGGAGAAGGGACACTGCACACACCCTGACTCACCCTCGGGGACTTTTAAAAAGGGGAAGAACAATTTAACCTCTCACTCAGCAATTTTATCCTTCCTCTGCTGTCACTCCAGCCAGCTCCCCATGCCAAGGGAGGTACCAGCAGGAATTTCACCCTGCGTGGGGGTCAGGAACACCCTCCACTGGCTTCCAGTCCTACTCATGGTTTACACAAAGGTGGATTCCATGGACAGCCAGGGCCCAAGGGCTGTTTGGAGCACTGTTCTGGGTGCCCCAGGTGTGTTCAGCTCCCAGGACAGCGGCACCTCCTACCTGGACTTGGGGCTCTGCAGGTTCTGGCGTGTGAGGAGCCGGGCTGCATAGACACGCTTCTTGTGGATGCTGTACAGTCCTGAGGAGGAAATCAGTCAGGAAGGGATTCAGCAGAGCATGGCCAAGGCTCCTGGCTKTTGTAGGATCACTGTGGGTTCAACCCTTCAGACCAGAGCTGAACAAAGAGGTTTGACCTCCCTCCTGTGATCCCAAAGGATCAGAAACCCCAGGGGTGAACCGTGCACGTTAATTTGGGGACAGAGGAGGATCCCAAAACCACCCCCAGGAGAGTCAGGGCACTGCCCACAGGCTCCTCTCGCTGCCAGTGCCACCTGGCCGGCAGGAGAGCGCCCGGGTTTGGGGAGGGCTGAGCTGTGCGGCAGATCCTGCGCTGCAGGAGCCGTGCTGAGGGGCCAGGTGTCCGTGGGCAGGACCTGCCTTTGCTCTGCAACGCTTGTGGAGCAGCATGGGACAAAACAAGCTTGGAGAGATCCCAAGTTTCCAGCTCCTCGCTTCACAAAAYGGGGTCAGGAGGAGGGAGAGCAGATCACGTCCAAACATCTCTGTCACAGACACGGACAGGGACGGGCCAGAGGGGCTGGGACTGTCACAGGCTGCTCCTGGGGCATGGCAGGGGGGGAAAGGCAGGGCTGGAATGCTGGGAATTCAACAGAGACAAACCCCGGGGTTTGGCCCCTTTGCCCTGGCGTCTCCTCCATGTGCCCCCAGGCAGAGCCCTGCGGGGGTGTGTGTGTGTGTGTGTGTGTGTGTGTGTGTGTGTGTGTGT
>CADDXX010000304.1:88881-99276 GCA_902810485.1 Alauda arvensis
CCCAGCCCCACAGGAGCCCCCAGCAGGGCAGGGCTGTCCCACGCCTCGTGGTGCTCCCTTTCCCAGAAATCTGGGATGATGCCGGAATTCAACACCTCAGTGACCTCTCGGGGGTCAGCACAGAGCAGAGCACCAGCTCCAGGCTCTTTGCTGTGGGCTGGGCTGGTGCTGGGGTGGGAGGCTGGCTTCACATCCARCCTCTGTGCTCCCCGCAGCACCAAGGTTACCTTGAAGACCTTCTTGGCCCAGGTCCTGAAGGATTCCTCCTGGCCGCAGAGCTCATCCCCCTCTCCCATGCGGAGGATCCTCTCCCCGCCCAGCTCCTCCAGCAGCGTGTCCACGGCGCGGGCGAAGGCGCAGAAGTGCGGGTAGGCTCGGGAGCCCAGCCCGAACACGGAGAACCTGCGGAGGGATGTGCTCAGCTGGGAGGGACCCCGGCACGTCCCCACCAGCACCCACAGCGGCCTGGAGGGGTCTGCACATCACCGAAACACCTCAGGGCGAGGTGGGAGGGAGGGGTCAGTGCAGCCCTGTCCCTCCTGCCCTGTCCCCTCTACCTGACGTTTGCCAGGGGCCCCGTGCTCTCGAAGTTGTCCCTGGAGTCGGGGCCGTCACTGGAGGATTTCCGTGCGTCCGAGTAGGAGGAGACGCTGTTGAACCGGACCTTGTAGCTCCTGTGAAAGCGACAGCACCCAGGGTCACTCTGGGGTCACCTGTGTGCCTCTCACCTGGTTCAGAGGGGACCCAGTGCTGGGGGACACCAAACCAGAGCCCGGGGCTCACAGTGCCATGAGCAAGCCCTGTGGGAAGAGCAGAGGGGTGCTCCCTTTACCCCCCTTTTCAGGGGGTAAAGCCACAGCAACCCCTCTGCATCCCCCAGGATTGCTCCATGAGGAATGGAGTCCCTGCTCCTTGTCACCTCCCACTGTGCTCACCAGGTGCTGGCCACCGCATTGTCCCCAGTGAGAGAGCTGCCAGGACCTTTGGCTTTACCTGTCCTTCCCTGGCAGCACACAAGGTCGGGTGTGTGTCTGAGGAGATATTCTGAGGGTGGTTTCATTCATAGGAAGTGGGAAATAAGAAAAAAAACCCAAAAACGGAGTGAGAGAAGAAGGGATGAGGAGGGGGAAGGGGAGAGCAGAGAGAAAAAAAAAAAAATCTGACAACAGCAGAAGTATTTCTGAATTGAACCATCTCCCAAAATTGCTCCACACAAGAGTTTCTAAATTTACAGGCAGAGCAGTGAGCAGTGGTGTGTGCATGAGTCACAGCACAGCTCCTGCAGCCGCGGAGAGCACAGCCCTGAGCCAGTGACAGCCGGGTCACAAAGCCAGCCCCCAGTGCCACCTCTGCCCCTTGGCCTCCCCACACCTCCCCACAGCTCCCCACACTCCTCGTTTCTCTGCTTCTCCACCTGCTCCAGCCCACTGTGCTGGCCCTGGCCATGGCCTCACCCCGGGTTATCCCAGCTCCCTCCCCGGGCTCTGAGGGGCTCACAGCTCATCTTCCAGAGGGGAGGATTTCCTGCTATCCCACACTCTGTTCAGGGCAGCACAACCCTCTGCATCAGATGGGCACAAAGCCCAGATTCCCCAGGTGGGTGCTGGGCTCCAGGCTGGGACAGCAGCTGTGGTGACAAGGTCCCTGTGGTGTGGGATGGGCTGGCTTTGAACAGCAGGCTGGGAGCAGGAATGGCTCAGGGAGGCTTTGGGAAASCCTTGGAAAACCCCTGCTGTAAGGCATGAGGGGCCAAACATCAACCCCAGCACAGCCTCAGGGCTGTGGCAGAGAGCCCTGACAGGATCCTGGGATCTAGAGAGGCCCCCTGCACTCAGGGGTCTCAGCATTCCCTGGGGGAGCTGGGGGTCCATGGGGTGCACAGACAGGAGCTGCTCTCTCCAGCTCTCTTTTAGCAGGCTGRCACTGTCCCTCTTCCCCTGACAGTCTCCTCCAGGTCTCCTTTTCTCATTTCAAAAGGGTTTTTGTGTGTTTGATGTTAGCAAGGTCTTGGATATTGGTTGGGGCAATCCCAAAACCAGTTTGCCCAGAGCAGCTGTGGCAGCCCCTGGATCCCTGGCAGTGTCCAAGACCAGGCTGGATGGGGCTTGGAGCAGCCTGGCACAGTGGAAGGTGTCCCTGCCTGGCTCTTAGAAACCCCATCCAGCCCTTAAATCACAGTGGGAGGTGTCTGGGACAGCCAGCACCGAGCTCAGGGGCTTTTAACCTCCTCAAACCTGCCTGAAAGGCCACGGGCAGCACCTCTGCACCCAGGGAGAAGATCCTCGGGGTGAGGAGCACGTGTGGAATGCCCCTTTTCCATCCCCACCCCTCCAGGGCAGCCTGCACGTCCTGCTTTGCCCTGACCCCATTAAGGCACGAGGCCATGGGGCCCTGGTGGGTTGGCAGCCCTGCAGGGCTCCCTCAGCTGACCTGGCTGCACAGCAAGGACAGCACTCGGGGCTGCAGCAGGGCCAGCCCTGGAGAGCCACAGCTCGGTCCCTGCCGTGTTTGTCACCTCCCCACAGCCCCGGTGACACCATCCAGGTCAGGGTGCTGGAACTGCCCTGGATCCCTGGCCAGGGCTGCTCCATCCTTAATTAAAGAGCAGCCCTGTGCCAGTTGTTAGCTCAGGAGACATTCCAGGGCAGAGCCGTGTCCTAGTTCAGGGAAATATTTCATTCTTCACRGCTAAAATAAGAAGAGACCCCCACTGATTATTCTCACTGCCCTCCCTTCCCAGCCCCTGGGATCCTCACAGAGATGCTCAAAGCTCCTCTTCCCCTGAAGGGGGATTTTCTMCAATCCCACATTCTGTCTCCAAGGTACCGGTTACAAACATCACAGGATTATCACAGCTCTTATTTTCCCTAGAAATCTTTTCACACCATGCATGCAGCTAAATCTGGTTCTCGAGCCCTCCCCCACCTACATCTGCAAGGCTGGGAACTCCCTTCTACCTCCAACTCTTACTATTTTGGTGCCTCCTGGACAGGCTCTGGCACTCAGAATCGATGATTTTTGGGGGAAAATCCTACTTTTATCTGGTTTTTTCCCCACAGATTCCTGCCTGTTCAAGATGAAGAGAGAAGGTTTAAAATGTCATCCCAGGGAATCGCAGGCTGGGATCCACAGGCACCCCTGACTCTGTGCTTYTGTCCTTCCTGGCACCTCCCCTGTCTCCATTCCCTGGGTCTCCAGGCAGTTCCCATCCCTGGATAGGTGCCAATCTGAGATCTGCCCCAAGGATTTCTCCTTGTGAGAGGATGAGGGCAGGGAACCTGTCCTGCACGCTGGGGTTTGGRTTGGGAGGGGAAAGGGTTGGAGTGGGAGGGGGAAGGGGTTGGAGTGCTCTTACTTCCTCTCCTCCAGGTTGGAGTTGGGATTCTTCATCTCCATTAATGCACAGCCAAATTTCTACAGAAAAAAGAAATGAAAAAGGCCGTCAGTTTTGCCAGGTTTTGCAGGAAACCCAGCCCTGAGCACAGCCTGGGCTGTGGCTCTGCTCCCTGCTCGCTGCCCCCAGCTCCCAGCCCCCAGCCCAGGGGACTGTCACCTTCTGTGTGACACTGGTGGGGGTCACACAGGGTGAATTTAACAGGGGATCAGGGGCTGTCTCATGGCAGGGAATCAGGGATARCCCTGCTCCAGAGCAGGCACCTGGACCTGCTTTGGGTCATTSCAGCTCAGTCTGAGCCAAAGCAGGACATTCCTGGCCCTGTCCCACTGCTGTCCCCTGCTGCAGCCACCCCTCCCTGTGTCCTACCTCTCCGTTCTCGGGCGGGTCCCCGTTGCCGAAGGTGCTGGTGACCACCAGGACCATGGTCTCGTGCTCCAGGTGCACGAYGTCGTACTCGTCCATGGCCATCACCTGGGAGCACAGAGAGGTTACAGAGAGGTGGGGTGGGAGCCTCCTGGGCTGGCTCCAGCGCCCCTGGGGATGGGAACAGCACATCCCTGCTGAGATCTCTGCACGGGGAGGGTGGGAACAGGGACACGGGCAGCCCTGGAGCTCCCACAGGCAAATGGACGCTGCAATGGCTGCAGGAAATCAGCTGGAAAAATCCCCGTGCAGGCTCCAACCCACACCCACAGGGACACATCCTGAAGGCCCCTAGCAGCTGTTTCCCACRGATTCCCTCGGAGCAGCCAGGATTTCACACCCACCCCGTGGCAGGAGGCAGGAGCTGCTGCGGTACCTTGGCATCGAAGGCGTGTTTGAAGATCTCRCACAGAGTTTTTGCATAGACCTGGGACTTGCCCGTTTCCGTGGCGTACAGGATGGTGGCCTTGACCCTCTTGGCCATGGCTTGGCCCATCAGCTTGGCTGAGAACTTCACAGCCCTGGGAAGCAGGAATAAATCCCAGTCAGAGCTTGGTCCTCACCAGCGCCTCYAGCCCAGACCTTTTTATTTCTTATTACATGAACAGCCTGAACAAAGCKGTAGCATCAATTTTTTGGTTGTCATAAGGCAAACAGGGAAGAGCTCAACTTGTCAGAGGAAGAGGAGATGGGGGAGCTTGAAGAGAGCTCAAACACCTGAAAGGGTTTGAAGGAGGAAAATGCTGAACCAGGCATGGGGGTGGTGTTTCTGCAGGGGCAGAGGAGCAGGAGCAGAATCAGGGGCAGGCAATGCCAAAGGAAAAGCTGGAACCAAGCAGAGCTGGAGCTCCAGGAGGAACAGCAGCTCCTCCATCCCTCAGATCCAGCTGGGCTCTGCAGGAGCTGCCCTGCCCTGCACAGAGCCTGGGGACAGAGCCTGGGACACCGAGGTCACACCCAGCTGTCTCAGTGATTGGCACTGTGGTGGCACAGAGAGCTCCCCTGGGAGGGGCAGCCCTCCCCAGCCCAGGGTGTCACATCTACCCCAGCCTGGCCAGGACTGTGCCCAGGGCTGTGCCCAGGGTGTCACATCTACCCCAGCCTGGCCAGGACTGTGCCCAGGGCTGTGCCCAGGGTGTCACATCTATCCCAGCCTGGCCAGGGCTGTGCCCAGCTGACTCTTTCCTGTGCCTGCAGCAGTGCCCAGGTGCTTTTCCTCAGGTTTTCCCAGCTGGCTGAGGGCAGAGGGGCCCTGGGAGGTCACCAGCCTTTCTCCAATCGTGGCCAAGGTGATGCAGCACCAGGAATGCTGATTCCTTGTCTGTGGCATCAGTGGGAGTGCCATGATGGGGGACAGGGATTGTGGATTTGTCGTTTTAGGGGACATTCATAACCACATCAACATTGTTCCTCCTACCTGCTGAACATCTTTTTTTTTCTAAGTGAACCACCAAGCTTTTAAATGGGGCCATCAGAAAGGCAGAAATCCATCAGGTCTGGATTTAGGCTGATGTTGCAACAGGGAAAGGCAATTTTTGGGAGGCTGAGGGAGCACAAAGCATCTCTGTGGCCTCTGCAGGAGGAAGGGCTGCTTGATTCACTTTGACAGCCCTTGCCCCAGGTCCCTGAGTTCAGCAGGCTCCTGCAGCCCCTTCAGAKGAGCTGTGGGGAGTGGAGGCTGCAGCTGGAATGGTCACACTGGGTTGGGGGAGTCCAGCTTCCCCCTGCCCCTCTGCCCAGGAATACTCTGGGTTTGGGGAATCATTYAGGGAGGAAACAAAGAGGAAAGAAGAGGTAGAAGCTCCTCCAGGCTGGTTTGTCCTGCCTGCCCCTGGCAGCTCCCCTCCATGGCAAAGTCAGCCCCTGACGGGAGCATTTCAGTTTGCTGCTGTTTCACCACTCTCAGTGAATCCTGCCCCGTGGTAATCCCGTGGTGGCAGTGTCCCTGTCCCCAGGAGCTGCACTGGCCCCGGGGCAGGACAGGGAYAGGCAGGRCAGGCACTGCAGCTCTGCAGGCTCAGATTTGGCCAGAATTCTGAGTCTGAGCAGGCACCACATCATGCCCAAGGCTCTGGGCTCAGGCTGCCTCTTCCACAGCTGATAAGCTCMGATCCAGACAGGATTAATGGTGAATTACAGGAACAATCCATTTCCCCACCTCAGGAACAATGGAGATTTTGTTTTAAATCACCTGCCACGCTCACATTTTTATAAAACCATCCCTCAACGGGGCACGCAGCAACGAGAGCATTTTTCCTCCAAACTCCCCGAATCCTCCCGCTCTTCCCCCAGCCCCAGTTCAGCTGCAGGAGCACATTCCTCAGCTGCTGGTGCTGTTTATGGATGCACAGCTCGCAGGAGGCGACAGCTGAAGAGTGGGAACAAATTGATAGCAGGGACTGGGGGAAGCTGAAGCGTGGGGAGATGCTGTGAGGAGCCAGGGCCACCTGGCAGCCTGGCCGCTGTCACCAGGGCACACCCAGCCCTCTCGTGCCTTGGGCCAGGGCTCTGCTGCCACGGAACCAGCAGCTCCTCGCTGCCAATGCCCACAGGGGAGGAGCTGGGGCCAGGATCAGCCAAAGGCTCCGAGCTGTGCTCCACTCCTGCATCCCCGCTGCTGAGGAGCCTTGGCAGGGAGGAGAGGCTGGGGTGGCCCCTTGCCAGGGGTCAACTGACCATGAAGTGCAAAGCTCAGCTCAGCCCTGATCCATCTGCTACCTGCAGGGAGATCCCTCATCCCCACCTCCTCCCTTCCTGGCAGAGCAGGTGTTTGGAGGGCTGGGCACACGCTGCAGCGGGTTCTCCTCAAGTAGGGAAAAAGTCAATGGGAAGAGGAGGAATAGGACAGGAGTTTCGTCTCATTGGTGCCAGCCTGAAGAGGGAGGGGGGATCTTCCTGCCCCAAGGAAAGGAAAAACAGGCAAAACACCCTCAAAAAGTGGGAAAGTCATCCCTGAAGATTAAGATCTCTTAACTGGAGAATGAGCAGCTCAGGAGAACAAACAATACCCAAGATCTGGTATTCACCTGGTCACACCCCTTCAAAGCACTGCCTGTGTCCCCAGATGTCCCTCATGGCAGGTAAAGCCTTCAGTGGCCCAAAGCCCAGGCTCAGAGCCCACCRTCCCCAGGGTGATGCACACACCCACAGGGTGCTTCCATCCAGCCCCAGCCCCAAACATTCCAGGCCTTCCCAGAGCCTGCTGGTACTTACTTTGCCAGCTTCTTAAAGCCAATGGCCCTCTTCTTGGTGGGTGTCCCATTGACCCCTTTCCAGACGTGGGTGTTCCAGGGGTCGGGCTGGGGGAGGSAAAAGCAGGATCAGATGGTGGGGAGTGTTCAGGGCTTGGAGAAATGCAGCATCCACAGCACTGAGAGTTAAATCCTTCCAGTCAGGAAGGGGAGGAAAAGCTGCTGCTCCACAGCTGTCCCTCTCCTCTCTGTGTCCCTGATCCTTGGAGCCTCATGGGGCTTTTTTTTTTTTCTTTCTGGGCAATGGAACATGCCCAGGAAAATTGCAATCCAATAAACCCTGCTGGCCTGTGAGAGCATCTGGCCAATTGCTCTGTCACCTCTCGAGAGGAGCGTTAATAGGCCACAGCCAAAGGGAAGACAACGCCAGAAGGGGAGAGGTGATGGAAACAGATCCTTCCCCCTGCTCTGGCCACAGGTTTGATTTCCCTAAGAGGCCCTTTGGGAAGGGGAGGCAGCTGAAGGCAGGAGCAAGCACACAGGAGCTCGTTCCGTGCCCTTGCAGGCTGCAATCAGAGCCAGGAAGCATCGGGGTGCCTGGTGGGTTGGTTACAGGAGTGAACAGACTGCTCCTGCTCTCTGATTATTCCTTAAGGGCTCTTGACTAAAGGTCACATTGTGTGGAAAGCACCGGAGCAGGSATGGCTGGATAACGAGGCAGTGTTTGCTCAGGGGTTTTTCTTCGTGGTCTGGAGTGCTAAAAAAACCCCAGCAGCAGCATTTGATCCCTGCTGGGCCTGCTGGGCCACAGCCCCTGTCCCACTGCTGGATCCCCAGGGGACAGGAGCCATCCTCCCAAACCTGCAGGCTGGAACTGGGGGGGATACAGGAGCCATCCACTAAACCTGCAGGCTGGAATTGGGGGGATACAGGAACCACCCTCTCAAACCTGCAGGCTGGAATGGGATACAGGAGCCATCCTCTCAAACCTGCAGGCTGGAATGGGGTACAGGAGCCATCCACTAAACCTGCAGGCTGGAATTGGGGGGATACAGGAACCACCCTCTCAAACCTGCAGGCTGAAATTGGAGGGATACAAGAACCATACACTAAACCTGCAGGCTGGAATGGGATACAGGAGCCATCCATTCAAACCTGCAGGCTGGAGTTGGATATAGGAGCCATACTCTCAAACCTGCAGGCTGGAATTGGGGGGATTACAGGAGCCATCCACTCAAACTTGCAGGCTGAAATGGGATACAGGAGCCATCCACTCAAACCTGCAGGCTGGAATGGGATACAGGAGCCATCCTCCCAAACCTGCAGGCTGGAATTGGGGGGATACAGGAGCCATCCAGGCCATTTCCTCCCTCACCCATTAGGCACTCCCAAAGGGGAGTAGCTCTGTGTGACCAAAAATTGGGAGCTCAGATGTGGCACATCCCCATGGAGGGGCAAAACCCCACTATGATATCATGTTAGGGTGAGATATCCACTGGAGGAACTGGATGGTGTCCCTCTCCTTCCTGCACCTCCCGAGCTCCCGCTCCCACACTGGTGGCAGGTGGCAGAGGCGGGGACAGCACCTGGTACTCGAAGGAGGGCGTCAGGCGGTAGTTGAGCATCTCCTGGTGGAACACGGGCGTGATGCTGCCCGACATGGGCGGCACGATCCACACCCAGTCGGCGGGACAGCCCCCCCGGCAGCGGTACTCGTTCTCCATGTGCTTGATGAAGGACTCGGTGGCCGAGTGGTGATCCACGATGGTCACCTTGTCACTCTGCGGGGGGACAGGAGAGCTGAGCCAGCAGCTGCCAGCACAGCCCAGAGGGGCAAAGGCCAACATTCTGCGTTTGGAGCTGTGAGTCCCAAAGGGCTGTTACACTGGAGGGAGTCACAGTTCTGGAGTTTGGGGTGTTCCCAGCTCCCGGCTGCTAACGGGGGGTTTCACACAGAGCTGCAGAGCAGCCCGAGCTCTGTGCTGGATGCAGAATACAGGAAAGGGGAAATGGTGGGAAAACCTTCCCTCTGAGGTGCCACARGCAGCAAGAAGAGAGAGGCTTGGGCCAGCAGGACCCCCCAGCCCAGCCCAGGTCCCTCTAAGGCTCCCCAGGACGCTGCTGGCTGAGCAGTGGCCCAGACACAACTCAAATATTCCCTGCTCCCACGGTCTTTTGGGATGGCTGCTGAGCCTGGTCCTCCCAAGGAGGCTCTGAAGCTGCCCCAGTGCTTTGAGAACAGATGTGCTATGGGAGCCCTGCTSCCCCTGTTAATTGTGCTGGGCCAAGCAAAGATGGGATGGATGGGATGSAGCATCCTCTGCYCAGAACCTTGGGAACAKCTTCCAGTGGGGCAGCACTGACACAGCCCTGGGAAGGACTCTCACCCTTGGAAGCTGGGTCTCCAAGGACTGGSCTTGTTACTCAGCCTTTAAGTGCAGGCTGGGGGAGGACCTGGGCCYGTTCCTGACTCAGGGATAGCTCAGAAGGGCTGGATCTCCCCCCTGTTGGGATATTCCTTCTGCACCAGCAGGACTCAGGTGCTGCTGGTGCTGTTTTACAACACCCAGAGTGTGGAGAGTATTAAAGCTCACTGCAGCAGCCCAAATTCGGGAGGCACAGCCCAATTTCAGCCACTGTCCTTGGGTGGGTGTCTCCATGCTTGTCCCACCCGGTCCCTGTGTCCCCCCAGCCTGGCCCGGACAAAGCAGGGACCCAAGGTACCTGGAAGCTGTAGAGCACAGCAATGTTGATCTCCACCAGGGCCTGGTCCTTCCACAGTGAGGATGTTTTCCTCATATCCAGGTTCATTTTCTTGGCCACTTGCTGTAACAACACACGGCAGGAGGGGAAGGRCTTAATGGCCAAAACCCAAGGACTGGAGATCTCAAATTGGGGAGAGGAACCCAGAGGAGAGGCCCAGGCTGGCACAAGGCACACAGAGGGCAGGGAAGGGCTGATGTTGTGCCTTCCTCTGGGAAGAAATCCTGCCTTTTCCTCTCCATGGCAGGAGCATGGCCTTTCCTCCTCCCTGAGCAGGGGCAGGTGGCCAAATGCTGCTGAGAAGGCCACCAGGAGCAGCAGGACACTGCTCCCACCCCTCTGGCTTTCAGGAGACTGCGGAGGGATGGAGCCTCTCTAAATAACACARCATTCCTTGGAAGGTTCTGATGGATCCAGATCCCCTGCACAGGCACCTTCCCATGGTTTGGTTTTGTCTCTCCCAATTTGGGCAGTCCCTGAGCCACAGGACCAGCTGGAGGGTCCCCAAGGGCACACACGTCCCTGAGGAGCCACCAAGTGTCTCTGCACCCTTTCATCTTTTAGCACTTGGCCTCAGCTATGAGCAGGTGCCTGCTGACCCCTCAGATTCTTTGGGAATCC
>CADDXX010000304.1:99911-156491 GCA_902810485.1 Alauda arvensis
TGTCCCACACCTGCTGGCCCCACAGGACACAGAGACCTTGCCAAGCTCGGCCATGTGGCTCCAGGAGAAGGCATATCCCGCCCTCTCCCACTCCAAGGAGCCCTCCCCCGGTGTCCTGCAGCTCCCAGCGCTCCCCAGGAGCACAGGCGGTACCTCCAGGATGTTGTAGCGGGAGTTGTCGCAGTAGTCGCGCACGCCGATCTCCGTGCCCATGTACCACCCGCTGAAGGGGCAGGCTGAGAACTCCAGGCCCCCAATCTCCAGGAGCATGTTGGACACGGCTGGCAGCCCGTACCACTTCAGGCCCAGGTCCTTGAACCACTCAAACCTGAGAAAAAAAGCCAGGATTAGGCAAGCAGCCAGGAATTCTCTGCCCAGCGCACTCAGGGGGATGCAGAGGTCACTTTGCCACCAGGGTGAAGGACCCGAAGCAGAACATTTCCATCAGCACCTCCCTTGGGAGCTGTTCATGGGGACAAGGGGATTATGGAGTGGTGTAAGCCCTGGGAGACYTCAAGGAAAAGGAGACTTCCCAAGAAAATCAGTCTGGACACAAGGGAAAGCCCTGAGACGTGGACACAGCTTCCTCGCCAGCTCTGCCCACTTTACTGGAAGGAAAAGAGGGCGGTGGGTGAAGCCCCCAGGCCATGGCAAGGGTGGAACCGGAGGAGCTCAGCCCTGCTGATCCCCTGGAGCAGGTTTGGGGCAGCCTCTGACTCACTTGGGGTGCCGGATGGGCACTTCCAGCACGAGCTCCGGMGGGATCTCGAAGAGCTCGGGGTCGTTGCCGTTGGCTTGGAGCAGCAGGGGCAGGATATCAAATCGTCCATAGGGAGCCTTCCAGCCTTGCTGGATGCAGATCTGCAGGGAAAACGAAGGCAGGGTTGGTGTCCCAGCAGGTCACCTGCTCCTCAGGCACTGTGGGCAGGGAATTGTGTGGTCCTGGCACAGCTCCTGGCAGGATTTCTGTCCTTATGGCAGAGCAAAGGGAGCTGCAACAGGGGGTGGCTTGTCCCAGCCCACCCATGGCCAAGTCAGGGGAATTTGGGGTAGAAACAAGCCTGGAATAGATCCCCAGTRGGATCATGGCTTGTGCCTGTAATGGTGAAGGAGAAAAGGGGTGAGAAAAGCAGAGAAGTGACAAAACCCACCCTTTATTCCTGGGAACAACTCAGAGGGTGACACAAACCCAAATTCCCCCTGTGGTGCTGCACTGGGCAATCCTGACCTGCCTGACCCAGCCCCTGCTCCCTCTGGGGTGCTCAGCATTCCCATGTGGGAAGGGCAGGTGTGGGCCTGATCCCTCTGGGTCTGGGAGATTCCAGCCTGCCAGCAGCCGCTAACTTTTTCCCAAGGGAGAATTTCTCAAGAAAGCTTCTTCTCAAAACAATCTTGGCAAACAACTCTCCTTCCTCAACACAACCATTCTCCAGGTGGTGCTTTGCTGTTTCTCTGGTTTCACCAGTGGGGTTGGAGAGGTGTCGTTCCCATTCACCAATCATGGTAAGTCTCTATTGGAACACCTTATAAAAGGCACTAAAATCAGACAATAAAGCTTCCTTATGCTCTTTGCCTTCTGAAATACTGGAGTCTCTCCTCTTTGGTGCCCTACACAGCTGGGCGGGTGTGTGTGGTACCTCGGTGAGCTCCACGTTGGCAGGGTCCCCCAGCACGCTGCCGTCGGGCTGTTTGTAGCCGGCGTAGCGGATCAGCTGCGCGTTCCAGATGCGGAAGTCGTGCCTGCTGTCCGTGCGCTGCGGGAAGATGGTGATGGCAGACCTGCGGGGGAGAGGCAGCGCTGGGGAGGGCCAGGAGCAGCRGCATGCCATTCCTGCGGTGACGTGCTGGAGGAAAAGGTGCTGCCACCGCCTCTGGGTGTGCCCTGAGCGAGTCCCCAAGAGCTGGTCCTCCCAAGAGGCTCCAAAGCTGCCCCAGTGCTTTGAGAACAGATGTGCTATGGGAGCCCTGCTGCCCCTGTTAATTGTGCTGGGCCAAGCAAAGATGGGATGGATGGGATGCAGCATCCTCTGCTCAGAACCTTGGGAATCTCTTCCAATGGGGCAGCACTGACCCGTTGGAAGGTTACACTGGAGGGAGCCGTGGCTCTGGAGTTTGGGGTGTTCCCAGCTCCCGGCTGCTAAYGGGGGGTTTCAGACAGAGCTGCAGAGCAGCCCGAGCTCTGTGTTGGATACAGAATCTAGGAGAGGGGAAATGATGGGAAAACCTTCCCTCTGAGGTGCCACAGGCAGCAAGAAGAGAGAGGCTTGGGCCAGCAGGACMCCCCCAGCCCAGACCAGGTCCCTCTGATGCTCCCCAGACTGCTGCTGGCTGAGCAGTGGCCCAGACACAACTCCTCCACTCACCCAGAGATTCAAACCCTGGAGACTCCCTGGAGGCTCACCTGAGGTTGCCCTTGTTGGTGGCGTACTTGATGTGGTTGCAGATGTAATTGAACATCCCGTGGGCCGTGGTGCAGTCCCGGGCATCGAACACCTGAAACAGGGAAGCAGTTCTGGGGATGTTCCAGCTCCTAGGGCAGAGCCAGGCAGAGCAAACACAGCACATGGAGAACTCCAGGGCACCACTGTGGCTTCTCAGGGCTTTAAAGCTCCATAATTATGTGTTCCCTGCCTTTGGAACACGGGGATGTCTWATCCAGCTGCCCCTTTTGCTTTGGAGAGGTGACTCATCTGCTGCTCAGGCAAAAACCTCCTCATTCCCGTGCTCCCAACCTGCTGCTGTTCCTGCCTTAGCCCCCAACAACTGCAGATCCTGCTCTGCTTCTCTTGTAGATCAGCACTCAAAGCTGGAACAGGACAGGCGTCAGTCAGGTCTGAGGGACAGGGAATCGTGGAATGATGGAATGGTTTGGGTTGGGACTTTTAAAGAGCATCCCATTCCACCCCCTGCCGTGGGCATGGACACCTTCCACTACCCCAGGCTGCTCCAAGTCCCATCCAGTGGCCTTGGGCACTTCCAGGGATGTGGCATCCATGAAAGCACTGGGAAATCAGGAAGGGGGATCAGCAGAAGTGGCTGTGCCTGTTCCCTGTGTGAAGCAGCCACAGGAACTGCTCAGCAGCGCTGGATTTGTTCCAGGTTACAAGAGGAGAGGACATCTCTGTACCAAGGGATTCCCTAGGGATCACTGTTTTCCAATCCCGTTCCGTKTTTCCCTTGCCAAAAGGGCACTGAGCCAAATCCTCTCCTGCTGGATCTCAGTCCTGAGGACAAACGTGTCCTGCTGCCTCTCTCCAGGTGGAGCAACAGGCTTGGAAGCAGCAGGAAAGATGCTGGAGCAGGATCTGATTTTGGAAAACGTGCCCTGGAGCAGCAGCTTCCATTTCAGACACAGCCACCTCCTCCCATCCCACAGACCCTTCCCTGGCTCCTGCTGACACCCCAAAGCCGCTGAGGGAGCTGTGTGTGCTGAACACCTGCCCTGGAACAGGTGCTGGAGAGCAGGAGCTGCCTCTCCAAAGCTCCAGCACGCCCTTTGGCAGGAATGCCCTGGATGTTTGTGGTGGGATTGTTGCTCACCTGCAGCTTGGACCACTGGATCCTGCCCACGCAGCGCGCCGCGTTCCTCCAGGCGTGCTTGGCGCCGTAGATGAGCTCYGTGTCCCGCAGCTGGTACGTGTCAGTGGCCTCGATCTCCTTGGTCACCTCCTCCAGCCTCTCCATGTGGGCCTTGGAGCCGGATCTGCGCAGGGTGGGAGCAGAGGTGCAGGGTCAGGCAGAGGGCAGGGAATGCCGCTGCTCTCTGCCTGGAATGCCTTGTTCCTACACACACACAGGGATTGTGGGGATGGTTATCCCAGCTTTGGGATAACCAGGGGGAGAGGGCAGTGACTTGCACAGAGACACAACAAACACCAGCARWGAARCTCTACTCAAGGAGCAGCTGCTGATGGAGCASCAGAGTCYCCCYGTGCTGTGAGCCACACGTGKGRGAGASCAGATCCTGGRATGATGGAATCATGGAATGGCCTGGSTTGSAAGGGRCCTTAAAGCTCATCCCATCCCATCACCCCTGCCATGGCCAGGGACACCTCCCACTGTCCCAGGCTGCTCCAAGCCCTGTCCAGCCTGGCCTTGGGCACTGCCAGGGATGCAGGGGCAGCCACAGCTGCTCTGGGCACCCTGTGCCAGGGCCTGCCCACCCTCCCAGGGAACAATTCCTGCCCAATATCCCATCCATCCCTGCCCTCTGGCAGTGGGARGCCATTCCCTGTGTCCTGYCCCTCCATCCCTTGCCTCAAGTCTCTCTCCATGTTTCTTTTTACCTCCTTCAGGCACTCCCACACGTGATCTCCCACACGTGTGGCTCACAGCATGGGGAGACCCCAGTGAGGTCACCCCAAATCTCTCCAGGCTGAACATTCCCAACTCTCTCATCCTTTCCTCCCAGCAGAGCTGTTCCATCCCTCTGATCATGTTGGTGCCTCCTCTGGGCTGGCTCCAGCAGCTCCAGGTCCCTCCCGTGCTGAGCCCCAGGGCTGGAGGTGGCTCTGGGGGTGACACGTGTGACAGAGCCTGGGGCTGTGGCCTCCTGCAGGCAGCACTCACCTCTTTATGGAGGAGTAGTACTGGTCAATGAAGTCCTTGGCCAGGAGCAGCAGCTCCTCCTTGCTCCTGGTGTCCTCTGCCTTGCGGACGTGGGGGCTGGGGGTCATCACGGAGCCCATGCAGATCTGCTCGGTGCACGCCGTGGCCTGAGGGGACAGCAGGGAACAGCAATGTCCTGGAGCCAYCACGGCTTTGTGGTCACCGGGCTGGGGCAGTCAGCGGTCACCTCCASAGAGGGTGGTGGTGTCTGACACGCAGGGACATTCCCAGCTGGCTGGGGACACTGYRTGGTGACAGCCAGGCCAYGTGCAGYCACCTCYTGTCCCTCCTGATCCACACAATGGAAGGATGGGATTCACACCCCAGCTTGGCACGAGGTCAGATGCTTTTCCTTATTTATCCCAGATGGATTTCCCTCTCTCTGCTCAGTGCACCAGGCCTGAAATTCAAACCCTGCTGGAGGCAGGACTGAATTCCTGCTGTTCTGCATTCCTGGGTAAACCCATCTTGGAGACGGCGCCATTCACTCAAGGAACTTTGGCCACTCCTAACAACTCTACTCACCATGGCAGTCTTGAGGTGCAGGGTGTCGTGGAGCACGGAGCCTGTCTCCCAGTTCTTGATCTTCACGAAGCGGGGGCATTTGGAGGGGCTCCCGTTGAGGGTGYTCTTGGTCGGGGACTGGCGCCCGGACGGTGGTGGCTGGAAAGGAGGGAACACCCAGAAYCATCAGCAAAACACAGGAAAAGGTCCCAACAACACAGGTTTGTGTTTGGGTGGATGCCTGTGCTTAAATTCCAGGGGTGACACAGCCAGACAAGGGGTATTACCCCGATATTTGGCATTATTTGGGATCCTACAATGGAGCAGCCAACTCGCAGTGGGATTAGGAAGTCGTGTCTGGTTATGGGCCAGCCAAACCTGCGCAAAACGACTTAAAAACAGAGGTGGAAGTGACTTGGAGAATGTTGTGTTCAAGTTTCYCAGAGGAAGGCTCTCCTCCAAAATCTGTGGGATGTTTCTTTCCATCACCTGCTCAGTTTCTGCAGGTGCCAAGCTCTGCCTCGCTGGCAGCGCAGCACTGAGGGCTGAGCATCGATGTGAGCCAGCCAAAGGCACAGCTCCTGTGGTATCCATGCTGGAAAGGTTGTAGGAATGAGGATGGATAAATTATCCAAGTGGAGGGGCCGCTGAACCATGAGTAGCTGGATTTCTTCAGCCTCAGCTCCTGACACTCTGCCTTGGGAGGGCTCATCCAGCTCTCCTTGAGCTCTGTGCCAGCACRGGGAGAGCCTCAGCCAGCACAGAGCTTGTGAGGAGAAGAACTGGTTACAGGTGCTCCTTTTTGCACATTTTCACAGATAAAACCTTAATTTTCTGCTGTGGTCCTTACTCAGCCTGAGCACTTAAAGCTTAAAGAGCCCTCAGTGTCTGCAGTGGGGACAGGGCAGTCTGCAGTGGGGACAGGGCAGTTCTGCCGTGGGGACAGGGCAGTCTGCAGGGGCTCTGCAAGCAGAGCTCTGTCTCTGAGGAGTCAGATCTCACACAGGGATGAAATTCCATCACTGGAACCACGGTGCTGCTGCTGCTGCAGCTCTCCAGGGGACATCTGAGAGCGTCCTGGCCAAAGCTGCTCGTGCTTGGCACCACTTCAAGGCTCTGCACAGCAGATCCGGGCTGGGACTGGATCTGTCCCTTCCTACACCCATCCTGGGGCTGGTGTCCCTTTTGAGGTAATCTGGTTTTCTTGGAGCTGTCACTGCCTGCAGCAGTGTCACCCTCCTTTCCAGGGGCCCTGGGCTCCTGTCCCCATTGCAGAGGGGCAGCAGCACCAACTCAGCCTGAAGCAAAGAGCCAGCACAGGGTGGGAGAAGCTCCTGGTGCAGGAGGGAAAGCAGCAGGAGCCACAGGGATGACAAAGCAGCTGAGGCTCCAGGTCTGACTTGTTCCTGCTTCACCAGAGGATTGCTCTGCTTTCCCAAAGCTCGGAGAGATCAATGCCTGGCTGACTCCAGGGCTGGTGCCYGGGCTGAGCACACACCTTTGCATTGCCCTGCTGGCTCTCTTGGCCAGACTTTTTTGCTCAGTTCTTGTTCTAACCATGAACTCCAGACATTTTTCCCCCCTGGAAAGCAGGGATTTCAAGCAGCCTGAGGCTCACAGTGTAATGCCACGCTCTGAAAACACATTCTGGGAACAAGGGACAGAGGCTGGAGGGGAAGGCAGAGATTTACAGCCTGAATCCTCAGCAGGACCTCCTTCAGTCCTTGCAGCTTCCAAAAGCTGCTCCCTGCACCCCCTCAGGCTGTGCTGCTGTGGATCTCTGACATTCCTCATGTCATAAATCCCATGATTTTCCCAAGGAGTGAGTCAAAGTCTGCCCCTTGAAGCCAAATGTCCACRCAGCACATCTCAGCCTCCCCTTTGCACGCTGCAGAAACCAAATAAAAAACCTCATGTCGAGCTCAAACCCACCAGCAAATTAAAAGAACCTCCTTGATGTAGTCCTGGAAAAACACGATTTTCAAGCTCATTTTTTTCAGTTTTGAGGAATCCAATCTGAATCATGGCAGTGGCAGCTCCTGGTCCTTCACCCACCCCCCCCATCCCCCGTTTGTTTTACTCTTCCAAGAGAAATAAATAATTCTTTAGGCACCAACAGCGTCCTGTGCTCCCTGAGCCACCCCGAGGACCACGGGGACAATCTGCCACCTTCCCTCTGAGCCTGACTGCTCAGAGCAGCTCCCTGAGATGGGCAAAATGTGCTGAAAACAGCTCGGAAATGCAACCCAAACCAATCCTCACCTGCAGCTCCACCTGCCAGACACAAACCGGGAGCACCAGGCAGGGAGTGTTGATTGGATCCAGCACTTCTTGATCGGAGTTTTGATCTCCTGACAAGGTGTGCTGCTAAGATACTTCCCACTGGAGCAGGTGAGGCCCCAAAACGTGCTGGGAATGCAGATGCAGCAGTGTCCCCATCCTCGGAGCGAGTGTGGGGATGCTGGCTGCTCATCCACCTGCAGATGTTCTGCCTCACCCCCCTCTAAACTGCTCCCTTTCCCTGCAGGAAATTTGTCTTTTCCCTGCAGGAACTGGGCAAGCCGGGATCTTGGAATCACAGGGTCATTAAGGTTGGGAAAGATCTCCAAGATGGTCGATCCCAAGCTTTGAGTGAGCACCAAGCTGCCAGCGAGGGCAGAGCACCGAGTGCCATTTCTTGGGCACTTCAGGGATTAACGGGACCCCACTGATCTGTTCCAGTGCCAGCCCTTGCTGGGAGAGGGCCAGGGAGCAGAGGGATGCTGAGCCCTGGGACACCAGCAGGGCTGGAGCAGAGGGATGCTGGATGCTGGGACACCAGCGGGGCTGGAGCAGAGGGATGCTGAGCCCTGGGACACCAGCAAGGCTGGAGCAGAGGGATCTGAACCCTGGGACACCAACGGGGCTGGAGCAGAGGGATGCTGAACCCTGGGACACCAGCGGGGCTGGAGCAGAGGGATGCTGAATTCTGGGACACCAACGGGGCTGGAGCAGAGGGATGCTGGATGCTGGGACACCAGCAGGGCTGGAGCAGAGGTGACAGCTCTGACAGCCACATCCCGGAGCAGCTGTGCAGAGAGAACCCAGAGGAGCCTGGGAAGGAGCTGTGAGTGAGTTTGTGTGTGTGAGTGTGTGTGTGTGTGTGTGTGTGTGTGTGTGTGTGTGTGCGTGTGCGCCTTCCCTGCACGCTGCGACTGAAGCCAAATATTCCCCGCCGCTCTGCCAGCGAGGCTGCGTGCGATCCTTTCATGTTTTAATTAGGCAGCTGGGATATCGGTGACTCAGGAGAGGGACAAGCCGAGAGACAACTGCGGCAGCCGGGGCGCACACGCGTTATGCAAACAGCTTTCACCCGGAGAGTGCCGGCACTCGGCGGCTCCCGCAGGACCCGGCGGCTCCTTGGGGACACRGTGACAGCGGGCATGTCCCGGTGTGGCCTCTGCAGGTCCTGACCCTGCCGTGGAGCCGAGTCCCATCGCCTGTGCGACAGCAGCAGCAGCCGCCAGCTCGTGGATTTATTCCCGTGCTGACATTTCCTCCCAGACTGTCTCGGCTCCGCTCGGCTCAGAGCGTGTCCTGTGCCTTTGTACGGCTGCAAATCACCAAATCACCAAATCACCCTCGCAAGCTGCTCGGAGCCGCTTCCCCCGAGAGCTGCGGGGCACAGAGCTCGGGCTGCCCTCGGAGCGCTCACCACTCAGTCCCTGCGGGCTCAAACTGCCCCTGGCATCTTCAGGGTTAGGGCCGGGGGGGGATCGGGCTCCCGGGAAACCGGCAAAAAAAACGCCGTGTGGTTTTGTAAAAAATAACAGCGCGATGGGGATCGATGCCCAGCGGGGCTTTCAGCACCTTATTACGAGCCTCAGTGAGCATTCGGCACCTGGCCGAGTGAATCCACCCGATCCTGCTTCAAAAAAGCAAGGAAAGTTCCCACTTGGCTTGACTTTCCCCTGTGCTAATAGTATTTATTGCTGCTTGACAGAAGTTCAGCTGCCTTGGCTGCACACAGCCCCGGGGAAGGGCTGCGGGAAAACCACGCTGCTTCCAGAAAAACAGGCGTGAGGATTCGGGGATAAGAAGGATAAAAAGAAAGCTGTGCATCCAGAGGGGRAAAAAAAATAATAAAGAGTTTAATAGCAGCTTAAGACTGGCTGGTTTTGGCAGCCCCAGCACAGAGAGAAATTAAGCTCTGCACACAGAAGGTTATAAAGTGCTTATAGTAACAGACACGGACACGCAGGGGCTCAGCAGAGGAACACGGAGTSTCTGCAGAGCTGGGGCAGCAGCACTGGAGTCCCTGGGCTCAGGATCCCTGCCTGAGCATCATCCATGTGCTGGGACTGCCCAGGGCCACCCCTGCTGCTGCAGCTCCCACTCTGTGTGCCCGTGTKGGGTGACACCCACCCGAGCTGCGGGGACACCTCCTCAGGTGAGGGAGGGAGCAAATGGATCCCAGCTGCACCTCAGCACYCGGCCAGGCTGGTCCCAGTGCCCTGGCTGGGAATCAGCACCAGCTCACAGGGTCTGGGTGTCCCCCARGGGTCCCTGGCACTGCCAGGCTGCAGAAGTGCATGGGAACATCACTGCATGCAGGATTSCCAGCAGAAATGCATCCAGCCCTGTCCCAGCACAGRRGGGACCTGGAGCTGCTGGAGCCAGCCCAGAGGAGRSCACAGAGATGCTCCMAGGGCTGGAGCCCCTCTGCTCTGGAGCCAGGCTGGGAGAGCTGGGGGTGCTCWCCTGGAGRRGAGAAGGMTCCAGGGAGAGCTSAGAGCCCCTTCCAGGGCCTAAAGGRGCTCCAGGAGAGCTGGAGAGGGACTGGGGACAAGGGATGGAGGGACAGGACACAGGGAATGGCTTCCCACTGCCAGAGGGCAGGGMTGGATGGGATATTGGGMAGGAATTGTTCCCTGGGAGGGTGGGCAGGCCCTGGCACAGGGTGCCCAGAGCAGCTGTGGCTGCCCCTGSATCCCTGGCAGTGYCCAAGGCCAGGCTGGACAGGGCTTGGAGCAGCCTGGGACAGTGGGAGGTGTCCCTGCCCATGGAATGAGGTGATCTCCACTCTGTCCCCGGGGTCCTGCCCTGGATAATCCCATCAGGGACACCCTTTTGCCCAMGCACTGGCACAGCTCAGGCACGTCATGTTTTCCCTGGGGTGATCTTGGTGGCCTGGCAGGGTCTGCCTGACGTCTCTGGCTCTGCTACAAACGTGGAGTTAATCTCCYTTTGGCAGGGAAGCCTGAGAATTTACGGCTGTGAAGTGTGAGGAGATGAAAAGGCACCGTGGAAGGCATTATCTGAAGTGCTCTATTGAATTACCATCAGATGAATCCAAACGACTTTAATGATGCAGCTTGGCCTTGTGCCACCAGAAGGGATCACATTCCCCAGGGAGGCCTCACGTCCTGCTCCCTGGCTGGGCTCCCGCCCCACGTCAGCCCTGGGATGAAGAGCATCCTTCTCCAGTGACCTCCATTCCCTGCCTGAACCTCAGCAGCTCCAGCTCCTGGCCCAGATGTGCTCTGGGATCCATCACCTCCAGCTCCTGGGATCAAACACTCGTTGTCTCGCAGGTTCTTTGTGCCCTGAGAACCCACCAGGATGGGTCACACGCTCACAAACCCTGGGAATTTTGGTTTTCCCACCCAAAGCAGCCCAGCCACGCCCCCTTACCTGCTCTGTTTCGGAGTAGGGGTTGTTCAGGACCGCAGGGGCGTTGTCCTTCCCCCACAGCTCCCCCGGGACACGATCGTTCTCCATCCGAGCCGGCACAGCTTTCTGGGGGCTGTTCTCCCCTTCCCTGAAACGGAAGGGTTAAAAATCATCGGGGTCCCTGGGTGCTGGGTCAGGCACGGCTCCTGCTCCAGCTGCTCCCCACAGGAGCCAGCACTTGGCTGCTGCCCCTGGGAAGGAAGGAAAGGCCGAGCCTCGGCCAGGGCGGTGAATCAGCGAGGTGAGCACAGCCCGAACACAATGGAAATTCCACCTCGGAGCCGCAGGAAAGCCCTGTCCCCACACTGGCCCTGCAACTGAGCCCAAAAACTGCGCTGGAACCTTGGGAAAACAAGCCCAGAGATGGGGAGAGGAGGCTGGAAAAGCTCCGTGGCAGAAGGAGTTTGCAGAGCAGCTCGGTGTTTGTGAGCAGGGAAGAGGAACAAAAAAAGCCCCGGAACAAAGAGGAGGCTCCCAGGAGCTCTCTCTCCTCTCCCTGACCTTTGCAGATGCTGTGAGTGGAAGTGATTTCAGTCAAGCAGACTGATGGGTTGTCCCTGGAATTGGATGAGGGGAGGGCTGGGGACTGGGGATATCCCAGTGCTGGCCAGGGAGGTGACACTGGAGTCACTCAGGTGTAGCTCAGGTGTAAGTCAGGTGTAACTCAGGTGTAACTCAGGTGTAACTCACTGCACCACACACGCCTCGGGCTGTGGCAGAGGCTCTGAAATGCCACCTGAGCAGCTGATGCAAAACCTCAGCCACGTGAGGAGAAAACACAGGGGGTTCAGAGCTGTGACATTCAGGCAGGCAGGAGGTGGCACCTGTGTCACCTGCACCGCGGGGACCAGGGCTCCCTGGGCTGGGCTGAGCAGGGCACGGCTCAGGATGGGCACAGGCACTGCAGAAATGCCCTCTGGAATTGCTTTGCTCCTGCTGTCAGTCCTTAAAAGTCTTCCAGATGCCACTGAATCATTAATGAGGGCTCTCATCAGCGGTGGCGGGGTTTGGGCACTGACCAAAGTAGGACACTTGCACTCAAGGCATCAATCACAGCAGCAGCAGGCTCCTGGTTCAATAGCAGGGAGACAAATAAATACAAACGAATTCMGTTTCGCAGTCCTTGAACTCCTTTAGCTTAAGGAAAAGACTTCATTTMAAGAGCACCTCCCTGTGCTTTTTCTGTCATTTTTTCCTGCTTTTCCAGAGCCCTGCTCTGCTGCCAAAACGTTTCCCTGGGCTCTGGTCACCTTCCAAACATTGGAAAGCGGCCACCTCGGTGCCAGTGAGAGGCACAGGTGCCTCAGGGCCGTTTTCCCAGGGATTTCTGTGCCCCTGCAGGCCATGGAGCCGTTCCCTGCTGAGCTGGCTCCCAGGAGGGTGTGGGAGGGTTTCAATCAGATAAAACACAAGGAACCCCACCCGCAGCTCCTCAGCCAAAGGCAACAGATCCCAATCTCTGCTGCAGCCCTGGCGAGCCCACAGAGCCCAGAATGCACGTGGGTCTGGGGACAGGGACAGCCACACAGTCCCACTGTGCCCCATCCAAAGGGCAGAGCCCGGGGTCTCCTGCCCAGTCTCCATCCCAGTAATCCCCAGCACAAGGAGGGAATTAGCAGCACGGAGCTGCAGCTGGCCCGGCTCTGCCCTCCAGGGAGCCCCAGCTGTTCAATCTCCTGGAGAACTCCCACTCCCAGGGCAGCACATCCCTGCCCTCCTGCCCTGCTCCCCACCAGGCCAGGGGTGTGGAGCCAGCTCAGCACGGGGACACCGAGCTGGGGAAGCCCCAGCTGCTACTGCTCCTCACAAGGGGCCCAAAGTGAGACAGAAGCACTGAATCCATAAGGAGGACATCCCCTGGCTCTCCTGGAGCTTGGGACTCAACAGAGGGAACCCACTGGAAAAGCACGGGGCCTCTGCAGAAGTTTGGGATCAGCCAGAGACCCCACAGGCACCTCCAGGAGGATGCAGGCACCTGCTGCTCCCACAGAAGGGTGTGCAGGGCACTGCCAGCACCAGGGAAGCTTGGAGAGGGATCCATCCMTCAGCAGCAGCAGCTGGAGGCCTTGGAGTGTGGGATTTCATTGTGTGCACAGCAGCAAAGCCATGAATGTTGGCAGCTGGAGAAATCCCAGATGTGGCATTAAATTGGGTGTTAATTTGGGTGTTGTGGGATTTACAGGTCCTGCTGGAGCGGGGATTGCTCCCATTCCTTGGCCTCCAGCCCCGGTTGACAGCGAGGTGCCCCATCCTGAGGGACAGGGACGTGCAGGAGGGGGTTCCCTGGCTGCTCCACAGCCCCTGCACAGTTGCAGGTGTGGCAGGAGCGGGATTTGTGCTGCTGTTCCCCATGGATTCATGGCTGCGTGAGCACGGCTGYGAGGGGCTGAGCCTGCTGGAAAAGCTGGGAAAAAGCTGGAAAAGCACAGCCAAGCGTGGCTGTGACAAAGCCACCAGAGTGACCTGGGGGTGCTGCTGGTGCTGTGCCTGCCCTGAGCCAGTGCAGACCCGGATGGGGCTGCCCAGAAGGATCCGGCTCTGTCTTTTTGGAGAGAGGCAGGCAGAGAAAAGCCCATTCAGAGCAGCCAGAGCCTCACCCCAGATGGGGGAATAAAAATAAAAAAACCATCAATTGCTTCATTTTACAAATATTTCCTGCCCCTTGCTTGTAAGGGCCTTGTTTGTGAGCTGGGACAGCAACAGGAATTTTGGGATGAATTGTTTCCCTCTCTTGCCGYGGCTGCTGCAGCCCCCAGAGGCACAGGGTGACCTGGCACATCCCTGCGAGGGTGTCACAGCTCAGGGGACAGCCACAGCACCGTGCCCAAGCKCAGCCCTTGGATAATGCTTCCAGAAGGATTTTACCAGCAGGAGAGCCCAAAGGGCACTGGGGAGGGCACAGGGGAGGGCACAGCCCCCTCGGGGCAGCCAGGCTGGACATCCCCAGGGAYCTGCCCTGGGAGAGCCACAGGGAGACAGGAGCTGGCTCCTCCAGGCCAGGCTGGACAGGRCTKGGAGCAGCCTGGGACAGTGGGAGGTGTCCCTGCCATGGCAGSGGTGGCACTGGATGGGCTTTAAGGTCCTTTCCAACACAAACCATTCCATAAGATTTTTTTTAATCCCCACTTTGATGTCTTTGAGGAACTGGAAGCAATGCTGGAGATGGAGGCCATCATCCCAAAAGGCAGATCCAGGATCCAGGCATCCCTCTCTGACCACTCCCAGATCCACTGCACACTCTCAGCCAGATCTCCTGCATGCAGAGAGGCCCAAACCCCCCTGTTTGAGGGGTTTTTCTGTCCTGAAGGCCAAACGTGAGACTTTAAAAAGCAAAGAGGAATCCTGCCCTCCCCCACCAGTGCCAGGCACAGCCTGGGATGCTGTCTCCYCTTGGAAAAGAGCATCTGGCTGTTTGGAGAAATGAGAGGCACCACTGTTTTCTTTTGACTAATTTGATGATGTTGCAGTGCTCCGAGTGATGAAGCAGAAGGGAAGTTGCTGAGACAGCCCTTTCAGAAATTTCTCCAAAGCTTTTCCAAAAAGAAATTAAAGAGGGGGGRRAAAAAAAAAGAGCAAAAGGGAAGTTTGTCAGTTTGTCACTCGGCTCCTTTGAATTTCCTTRGCAGAAGGATCTCTCTGGCTTCCCAGGCAGGGAGCAGAGACAGCCCTGGCTGCTGCCAGCCGGGTTTGGATGGATGACAGGGATGGCAGTGCCACACCTCSGGTGACAGCTCTGCTGACACTGATAACACCACCCTGCGACCAGGGACAGGCCTCGCACTTCCAGACCCTTCTCCTGGGAATCCTGAGCCTGGGGCTGCGTGGCAAGCTCACACCTCGGGAGAGAAATTCCTTCTTCTTCCCTCACTCCCTGATTTTTCCTGGGGAATGGCTGCACTTGCAGCGCTCCTCCTTCCGGAGCTCAGGGCTGGGATGAGCAGCTCTTGCCTCACCTTTCTTTTGCCTCATGGAAAACTTCATTCCAGAGGGCATGGCACCCTCAGAGATTAAAATTCCCGTGCTTCCTTCCCTGGGGCAGTTGGAAAAGGTGATGACTGCAGGCTGGAGGGTTCAGCAAGGCTGGACAGCAGCAGAGGGAGATGGATGGGGCAGGAGAAGGGATTTGCAGGGTGCAGGGATGGAGCAGAGCTCAGGAAGGAAGCGGGAATTTGGAAGAAGGAATGACTCCARAAGCTGGGATGCACTCCTGGAGAGGCAGCAGGGTGGGAACTGCAGGGSGATCCCAGAACAAATGGGAGAGGGGATGCGGCCCAGCACAGAAGGAAGGGCACAAAAGCCTCGGGAAGAACCTGTGGAATGATCTGGAGAAGGGGCTGCAGCCTCGGAAAGTCAGGAATGTGCCCAGCGCTGGGATCAGGGACTAATGAGCCGAGCAAGCCGCGGCCTCAGGGAGTCTGTGAAATATGAGGCTGGAAAATGCCTCGGTGGAGGCACTGACACGTAAAGACCTGGGAACAGATCCAAGCAATCCCAAAGTCCCACCAGCACAGCTCCAAATCCAACCAGAGCTGCAGCAGCCACTGCTGCCCCTTCCCAGCCATTCCCAGTGAGCACCTGGAGGATCCCAGCCCCTCCAGGGGAAAAGCACAGCTCAGGTGTGCTGGGAATCACACCTGGATCTCCTGCGGGATCACACCTGGGCCGTGGGTTTGTCTGCTGGGATCAYGCACAGGGACAAGGGCTGGCCCATCCCAGGGGATGCAAGGAGCAGCACAGAGGGCTGAGAGGGTGCAGGGGGATTTGGGACTGGTCTGATGCATTTGGGGGAATATGGAATCTATTTGCATGGAATATGGGATATATTTGGGGGAATATGGGATCTATTTGGATGGAATAGAGGATATATTTGAGTGGAATATGGGATATATTTGATTGGAATATGGGATATATTTGGGTGGAATATGGGACATATTTGAGTGGAATTTGGGATATATTTGGGGGGAATGTGGGATATATTTGGATGGAATAGAGGGTATATTTGCATGGAATATGGGATATATTTGGGGGGAATATGAGATCTATTTTAGTGGAATATGGGATATATTTGGGTGGAATATGGGACATATTTGAGTGGAATATGGGATCTATTTGGATGGAACATGAGCTATATTTGGGTGGAATATGGGATATATTTGTGTGGAATATGTGTTTTCCAGGCACAAAATGCCTCTCAGTGATGGAGTAGAGTGATGAGGAAGAAGCCTCAGCTGAGGGTGAAGGGGAAGGTTATTCCCTGCCAGAGCTCCCTGCATCCCTGTCCAGAATGGCACAAAYGTGGTAATTCCAGGGAACCTTCTCCTGTCCGAGGTTGGAAAGTTTTGTGTCCAAGTGCAGGAGAATGAAGGCAGATCAGAAATGCAAATGAAATGTTTTGAGCAAAGAGACAACACAAAGAGATTTTGGCTGTCCTGAGGAAGGTGGGAGGAAGAGAACTTTCTCTTTGAGGACTGAAAATTACGGGGTTTGTTCCAAGGCAAGCTGGAGCCCTGAAACCTTTCCTGAACTGAATCCCTGCTCTCAGCACTCCTCTCCCTCTCGGGGCTGCTGTTTGGACTGAAACTGCCATGTTTCCATCATGCTGCTCATGTCATGGAAGAGACCTGGGAAGGAAAATAAGCCCTGGCAACTCAGTGGGGAGGGGGGGAGAAGGAGGGAAGATGGGACCTGACAATCTCCCCAGAGCTCTGAGGGAAAAACAGACCTGGGCTCGCCGGCAGGGAGTGAATCAAACTCTATTTTTGCTTCCTAGCCCACGGTGAGCCTCATGGCAGAAATGCCAGCTCTCATCATACCTTGAGCCCCACGTCCCTGCTCCCTTTTGCCACTGCAGATGGGCTGAGCCGAGGAGCAGCCGTGGTCATGGCCCCTCCATGGACACACACAGCGGACAGGGGTGGGAGGGAAAGCCAGCAAGAATTCCCTTGGGAATGCAGACCGTGGGTGCTGGGCATGGAGAGGAACTGATTGTGTCCCCAGAGCCAACTTGGGATCAATCAATCAATCAGTCAGTCAGTCAATCAATCAATTAACCACAGGATGGATTGGAAGGGATGTTAACATCCAGTGCCACCCCTGCCATGGGCAGGGACACCTCCCACTGTCCCAGGCTGCTCCAAGCCCTGTCCAGCCTGACCTTGGGCACTGCCAGGGATGCAGGGGCAGCCACAGCTGCTCTGGGCACCCTGTGCCAGGGCCTGCCCACCCTCMCAGGGAACAATTCCTGCCCAATATCCCATCCATCCCTGCCCTCTGTTTGAATCCATTCCCATTCCCTGTCCCTCCATGCTCCCATAAGAACTCTCTCTCCATCTTTCTTGTAGTTTCCCCTTCCAGTTTTCCTTTGAAATAACACTGGAGAGAGGAGCTGGAAGCCCAAAGCATCAGGTGTAGTTTGGATGGCCCACCCTGAGTGAGAAGTTTTTGGCTCCCTGTGGACCAGCTCAGCCTTGTGCCATTCCCACCTGCCCTGGGAACGCTGTCACAGCTCCGTGAGCCGGCTCTGACAAAGCACCACAGGCTGGGAATGTCAGCCCAGGCAAAGAGGAGCGGGATTCATCCCAAACCCATCACCTCCAGCTGGATCAACAGCCAAACAGTCCAGGCTGGAGGTGTCCAGCTCAACCTTGTGCGAGGTTTTGCACGCTCCTGGGTGTAGGCAGAGCTCAGTTCCTGCGCCACTCCTGCCTGGAGGAGTCACGGCCGACACCCGGGAGCTGCATCCATCTGCAAAGGCTCGCTGGGGTTTTTTGGCATTTCCTTGGCACCGACCATCGCTCTCCCCAGTTATCCACTCCCCGTTATTCCCTGACCTTTCTGCACTTCTCCTGCCATCCAAGAAAACTCGGAGTGCAGGAGACCTTGAGGATGCCCTGGCTCTGTGTGAGATGAGGAGATGAATCACCGGCAGCCTCATCCCACAGAAATGCCCTTTGCCCCACACGGCAGCTCCTGACAGCTTCTCCCTGCACTCAATCTCCTTCCCTGCTCCAGCCTGGGTCTTCTCCCTCACACCGAGCCCTTCCACAAGAGCCAGGCTGCAGCTTCTCATCAAGCAGGAGAATTTGACTGAAAGGTGGATTTTCATCCCCAAGGTGTAGAGATTACAAAGAATTTTTTTTAATTGGGATATTAGAAAAAAAAAATTAAAAAGGTATTTTGGTGAAGTGCCTGCTTTGCTGCTTCAAGACCCTTCAGTTTAAGTGAAATCAAAGTGAAATCAAAGCRTTTCTGTTTAATCTCTGAATAGAAGAGGCTCCACAAAGCAAAACCACATTTTTCATCCCTCCCCACAGCAGGAGCAGAATTTCCTTGGTGATCCTGCAGCCGGTGGGATGGGGACATGGTTTGAAGGGTGAGGCTGTACCTTGTACAACCCCAAGTGTTTGGGATTGTGTCCTCTGGGGGCTTTGCTGGGCTGTGACCCCCAGCTCCCAGAGGGGATTTTGAAACCCCCCTGCACATTTTGTATCCAGAGCCTTTCAGTGGCTCAATTCTTAATCCAGGCTCTCCCAGGATGGGCTGGATTCAAGCATGCACAATCCTGACAGGTTTTTGGAGAGGGTCCTGAGCTCGGGGGTTAAATCACTTCCCATTGCACAGCAGATTTCCAAATTTTCCAATTCCCAGGTGAAGAAGCCCTGTGGTGGGGAGGGGATGGCACAAGGACACCCAGACACCCGCACCGAGCCCAGCAGGGATGTTTTTTTTTCCCTCTGACTCAGTGTGAGCACCCTAACAAGCTTAGAGCACCGTGTCCTCCACAGGAAACATGGATAAATTGGGAGAGCGGGAACGGCATGAAAACAACTGCAAATAAAACGAGGAAGGTGGAAAACACAGGGGGTGTGGGTGGGATTGGGATGGGAGCGAGCGGGAGCTCAGCCTTGGCTGGGAGCCCAMGGGGGGGACCCCGCTGTGGCTCTCCCCTCTTGTTTCTGATAAAGAAAAACGAACACAGGTTTGGGGTTTTTTTTCTCTTTCTAAGAAGTGTCTACAGCAGGAGAACCTGAAATTACAGAGAACTTGGAATTACAGAGAGCTCTCCATGGCTGAGCCACAGACCTGCAGCTCCAGCGAGCCCTCAGGGCTTTTCCAGCCAGTCAATAAGCGAGGGCAGCCACAACCTGCTGCAGCACTTGGCACCGCTCAAATGCCTTCGGGGACTTGGGGAAAAGCGAGAGGAAAAGGCAGCCCGTCAGTGTTAATGAACGGTCAGGAGCAGAGGGAGCCGGCACTGAAAGGACCCGGCTACAAACAAGAGCTTTGTAAAGCAGGAATGGCCCCGGGGAGCKGCTCCGGCTCCGGGAAACGCKGAGGGAAATCGGGAGCTGYCCCRCTTCCCCCTCCTCAACAGGACGTGGGACTGTCGCAGCCCAARCCAGGGACAAGCGCTGTCCACGTCCCCACCCATCACACAATTCCTGAAAYAGTGATCAGGCTCTGGAAGGAGCAGGGGCAGATCCATCCTGGCATTTCCAACAGGATCGGCCGTTCTGAGCTCTCCACAGAAAACATCTCCCCCCTTCCCACCAGGTTGGTCCCACTGCCCCTGCCSTGTCTTGGCTTCAGATGGAGCTGGGCTGGGGCTCTCCTCCCCTCTCCCGAAAGGTTTGGAAACTCCTTTCTCCYGGGCAGCTCCGTGCCCTGCCGGCCCGACCTCCCTGCCTCCTCTCTCGCTGTTAAAGCAGATTCCAACCAGAGAGCTCTAAAGCAGGACCACAAGGACAGGAATACCACGGACCTCATTTGGCAMSTGGGGAAACTGAGGCACGGGATTTTGCTCCAACTTAAAACAAATGGAAYTGAGAGCATGGAGCAGAAATTTATCCCAGCCCAGCCCATGATCCACCACAYCACACAGCTCAGCTTTCCATCAGACATTATTCCCGATCTCCCCAATTTCCCATGCTTACATCTTTCTTCCACAACCTTCTCCTAGTTTTTCATCTTCCCCTCACCGACTGCTTCCCCCTTTTTGGCATCCCTTCCTCTCCCTCTCCACCCAGCTGTGCCAGGCGGCCGCCAGCTGTGGAGTGGCCGACACCTCGGGGAGCCAAAACCAGCACGTTCCACCAAAGGTAAAAAATGGATTTAGGGACCTACCAGTCCACCTGGACTTCTATATCCCGTGTCTCTACCTTGGAGGGCGCATCTCCATCGCTGTCCTTACTGCTGCTCTTCAGCAGGTGCAGGACGGGCTCGATTTCTTTGAGCAGCTCATTGTCTCCCACGCCGCCGTTGAGACACGAGTGGCCACAAGCGCCGTCCTTGCCCTTGGCGGCCTCCGGCCCTTTGCTGCTGCTGCTGCCGGGGACGACGCCGTTAACGTGGACCACGGGCTCCACGTCCTTCCCCACTTCCCTGCTCCACAGGGATCCCATGGCTGCCGGCTGCTCTTTGCTGGGAGCGCTTGGGTTGGACAAGTCAACAGCCCTCGGGGCCGGGCACAGGGGTCTGGTGACACGGACGGTTTTGGGCGTGCCGTCGCCGGTGAAGGTGGTCTCCAGGTGAGTGGTGAAGCCCTCGGGGCCGCGCAGGATGAGCACCACGTAGGTCTCGGAGGCGATGCTTCTCAGGATCTCCAGCGCCGTCTCATAGCTCATGTCCACCAGGGGCCTGCCATTGACGGCCAGGATGATGTCCCCAGCCTGGATGAGGCCGCTCTGCTCGGCGGCCCCGCCCCGGATCAGGTCCGAGATGATGACGGGCGGTTTGCTGACGCGCTCCTTCACCAGGAAGCCGAGGCCGCCCACCTTGCGCTTGAAGAGCCTCACCGAGATGACGTTGGGCTGGATCTGCTGCACGCTGAACACATTCTCTTCCATGGCAGCCCCCTCCTCCGGCCCGACCCCCAGGACCTCGACACCCGCTGGGCGCAGGGGAATTCGCTGTCCCAGGCGCTTCCCGACGCCGGGGTGGGAAGGGGCAACTCTGGCTTTGAAGGAGCTGGAGTCACTGGAAAACTCCCCTGGGCTTCGTTTGCAGAGGGGCTTTGTGCGGCATGCTCGGGGCCAGCGCGCTCCGAACGGGAGAAAGCCGGGAGTGTCAGCCCTGGGGAGCCGGGCTAGGAGCAGGGCTGGGCATCGCCTGGAGAGGGAAACATTCCAGCTTCCAGTCAGCCGCGGGTCCCACGGCGGGCAGAGAGGGGCAGGCAGCCCGCGGGCTTCACCGGCATCCCCGCCGACCGTGCGCCGGCTTCTCTATCTGGAAAGGAGGGAAAAAACCAACAAAGGAGGGAGATGAGCGAGGCAGGGCAGGCGCAAGTGTGCGAGCACGGGGCTGGGCACGCCACGGGCACCCCGTCCCCACAGATGTCACCCCACCCCGGGCTGCGTTTGGGAGCCAGGCTGCAGCCTCGCAGCGCTCCGGGCTTTGTTTCCTCCACCTCCCCCTGCGAAAATCGGCACCATCTGCTCGGCGGGGGCGCGGGGGGAGCGGGGAGCGCTGGCAGGGCCCGCTGGGCACGGGCGGAGCTGGGGCAGCGGGGCCGGACAGTGCCCACCCTGCAGGGCTCACACACAGCAGCTCGGCCGTGATTCCTGCAGGAGCAGGAGCCCGTGTCCCTGCGCTTTCCAGAGCATTCAACAACCTGATGGGTGAGGAGCAGACAGGGGACGGGCATCCCTGCCCGCAGGAAAGCTGTTCCGTAGGTGCTGTCACTCCGAGGTGGCTGCAGGAGCAGCAGCCACGAGCACGGTAGGGAAGAGCAGAGGCCGCTCGGCTCCGCTTCCCCYGAGTTAGGAAAACACTTCCAAAGGCAACTGCTTTTAAGGCTGGCTGCAGGGATCACCGCTCGGCTCCTCCTCTCCCCATATTTCCAGCCTGGCAGGGGAGAAGGAGGCGACGCTCGCACTCCCCCGGGCCCAGCCCTGCCGTGCGGCTCCGAGCTGTTCCCGCACCAGCTGCTTCAGCGCACGGAAAGCACCGCCGGGAGAGGGCTCATCCTGCCCCGGGGAGCCCCGTGCGGCCGGGCACGGCTGGGAACAGCCCCCGCGGGGATCCGGGAGTCACATCCCATCGCCTCCTGATGGGACCCTTGTTCTCACACGGCCACGCTTGGCTTCCGTCGCTCCTGCTCCCAAAGGCTCCCCGCGCTCCYCGCGCCATTCTCGGATGCTCTGGAGAGCGTTTCTCTCCAGGACTGTGCCCTGACACTTCGCATCGAGCCAGCGCCTTCTCTGCTTTGTAAAAAGCTGAGATTTGGGCAGAGAACAGAGGGCACTTGTTCTGCTGGAGGCACTGACATGGCAAGGAGAAACAATCTTCTCTCTCACCATATCCAGGGCAACATTTGCACCTTCAGCCCCTCTCTGCCGGGAGTCCCTCCGGCTCCCAGGTGGGACCTGAGGAGCAGGGCAGTGCCACCAGCGCCACTCGGGCACGTTAATCCTCATGTGAGGAGCGCTGCTGACCCCAGGCTGGGCTTTCTAGCAGCGAATTAGGAATGAAACAATTAGAGATCATAACCCGACCCGACGGGTTTAACCCCTGCGGCCCTGCCCCTGCTGTGACTCGACCCTGCAGAGCGGCAGCAGCGGCTTGCAAAGGGTTAAATGCCACCGGGTCACATCCTCGAGGGCTAATTACCGCCCTAATTGCCAGGTCACTTCCTGCAAATGGCACTGGATCAGGCCCCCGGGATGGGCTGTGCCACCTCCCAGGGCTCGGGCAGCAGAGCAGGGCAGGGAAGGTTCCAGCTTTGGSGAGGATGGAGGAAAGCAGGAATTTCCTTCTACCAGACCGGTTCTGTCCCTTCCCTTCCCTCCCACCCCTCCATTCCCTTCCCCACGCCGACCTCTCTTTCACGGAGGGCCCCAGCCGAGTTTCCCCCTGTTTCCCAGGCTCTTTGGGAATCACAGAGCAGCTCCCTCCTCCCTCGCCAGGCTCYGATGCTCCAGCCCCTCACAAGGTGACCGTCACTGACGCCAGGCTCGGCACTGAGTCACACCGAGCTCATCCTCACGCCTCGSCTGACGCCGTGGGGACAGAGGTGGCTCGGGGAGCAGCCCGAGTGCCCCGGGAGCGTGGAACACCCGCTCCCTGCCAGGGCTGGGCGCTGTGGCTGGCTCGGGGCTGCTGCTCCCCACTCCTCACCCTGGCCGCGTCTGTGGTGGCACCATGCCCGTCCCGGAGGGCACAGCCACCGTGGGCAGCGGTCCCTGCCACTGCCAGGCGTCCCCAGGCGCTCCCAGGGGCAGCTGCTGCACAGCTGGAGGGGACCGTGGATGTCCTTCAGCCCTGCCCGACCTCACCGCGGGACTCGCTGAGCTCGCTGGAAAGAAACCCCGGTGTKTAATCCCTCACTCCTCTCCCACCAGGATAATTCCCAGCTATTTCCATGGGAAAGCTCSTCATTTCAGCCTGCAATCCCACGGCACACCAGCGTTTGTAGGTGCTCATTGCTCCCTGTGCCCAAACCCACCGACACCTCAGCATTCCTTACAAAGGAGATGAGGAGAAAAAAGTGGGTTTTAAGTGATACCTTATCACCCATCCAGGGATTTCTCCTTTTTTCCTGCTGCTCCTCAGAATCAGGAAGGTCAGAAAAGAGGCAGAAAGGAGAGGGAAAGGCAAGGGGAGGGAGGACAGACAGGCTCTAAGCCCCTTAGCCTCCTGCTCCTTCAGGGAATAGCTGGATAAGGATTYTCACAGAATCATGGCATCATTTACACTGGAAAATAATCTTAAAGATCATTGAGTCCGGTGATTTTCCAGCTTTGCACAAACTCRGTCTGGAGAGAGGAGGGAGAGGGAGGAGTTCAGGGGGGCAGGGGACACCAGGAGTGCTCAGAGGGTCCCCCAGGAAGGGCGAGGCCTCTCCTATCCCAGCTCCGGGGTGTCCCAGGTCTGATTCCAGAGGGAATCACATGGAACCCAAGCAGTTCCCAACCCTGTGGGTGGCTGAGCYGTGCTGAGCTCTGTGAGCCCACAGATTCCCAGTTTTCCCTGGCAGCACCATGAGGACTCGGATTTATGGACCCCAGAGCCGGGTCAGACATTTCAAAATTACTGGAGTTGTCACGTCCAGCTCCTTAAAACAGTGAGAGCAGAACAGGGTTTCAGCAGGGTGAGAACAATTATTTCACTCCAAAAGAAAGCTGGGAGATGGCAAATCCATCAGCAAAGCCGGGCTCGGCTCCCTGTCAGGCCACCCTGCTGGAATGAACGTCCCGGGATGGCTCCATCCCAGCCCTGCCTCGCTTCCCCTGCCCTTCCCAAAGCACAAACCCAACTCAAACTGCAAGAGAGCAGCAGACCCTGCAGAGGGGCAGCACCCCAGGCAAGCCTTAACCCTGATCCCAACACAATCCCCGGGAACATCCCTCCCTTCAGGGAAGAGCAGCAGCCTCCGGCAGTGACAAAGGCGCCGGCTCAACCAACAAACCCCGCGGGACGCTCCTYGAGCCGCCAGAGAACATTCCAAGARCCAACCCCGGCACAAATGGTAATGGGATGATTTGATTTCCAGGGCAAAGCGGAGGAGAGATCCATCTCGGGAGCTTTAACGCAATCTCCCGGCTGTGGCAGGCAGGAGCCGCGGGCCGTGCCGTGCTCAGTCCGGCCCCTGGCCGCATCCCCCCGTGCTGCCCCCAGCCTCGCCCGTCCATTTGGAGCCCTGCTTTCCCGGCGATAATGGCTCCTGGATCCCCGTGCCAGCTTTAAATGGGCACCATTGTCCTCTTTAATTAGCTTTCGTGGGATTTATAGCGCTCGAGGAAGAGCCCCGGCGCTGATGGATTGATGCCCATTTAATTTTTACGACCCATGGAGCGTCGGTGGATCGGATGAGGAGCGCTGGGATGCAACATATGCACAGCTCCTGTCAACCTGCGTGGCTGTGCTCCGAAAATGGAGCCTTCCTGTGATTCCCTGGCAGTGCCAGCAGTTCCACGCTCCATCCCTGCCCAGTGTCCCCTTGTCCACGGCCTTTTAGCCCTGGCAATGCTCAGATTTGTGTTCCTCTGATGCCTTAAGTTTTAGCTTTTCTATTTTTCAGATCCTGYACTGCATGAGTGYATAACTCTGAATTCTGTACAGAATGCCAGTTAGCTTTCTCCTCATTCTGGTCAGACTAAACAATCCTTCCAGGCCTGGGAACCAAGGTCATCARCACAGCCTCAGGTCTGAAAAGTGCAAACCAAAGTGAATTGGGGTGGAGGAAAGTGGGGGAATGTGATTTCATTACCTGAAGCTGTAATTGGACAATGAACCTCTGATATGCAGAGAGACCAAACCTTTATCAGGCTGAGGAACTCGTGCCCATGGTCCATCCTGGGTGCAGCCTCTGCCAGGCTTTGCACTGCCCAAGGTGCCTCCTTTGAGGCCTTTAATAAACACCTACTGAATTCTTTTAACTCTGCCCAGCCTCTGTTCCAGGCATCACCTCCTGCTCTGATTATACACCTCCCCTCAGCCTTCCCAAAATCCACCCGGGAAGGGCGAGACCTTTTCTCTCCAAAGCCAGACGATGACTCTGCTTCTGCCTTCCCATTCCTGGTTGGGAATCGTTGCTCCAGCTGGGCTGGCACCCTGCCTTTGCCCCCAATAAACCYGATTTCCACCAGGAGTGGCTGGAACGAGGCACTTTGCCATCTGTACAATGCCCTGGTGCCCGCTGAGCCGAGCTGGACACCAGCAGGCTCTGGAAGGGCACTGCCAAAGGGATGGAATGCCAAGGGCTCCACCCTGGAAAGCCCCTCACCTCCCTGTGACTGCACCCAAAACATTCCTGTTCCTGCAGGAAGAGCAGTTAAGCAGATAAATCCTCGCTTCTGATAGAAATAAATCCATGGCCARACTCCAGGAGGGTTCATCTGCCTTTAACCAGGGCTTGTTTCCTGGAAAACAAACCACAACTGTTTGCTCACGTTGGGATAAATCTGCCCCAAAGCCCCAGGACCTGCACATTTATCCAACTCCTGGCACTTGGTTTGGTGTCCAGCCCCTCTCCAGGGAATGGAACAGCCAAGGAAAGCCTGGTCCTGCTGGCACAGCAGCCACTGCAATGTCTGGGCACTTCAAATCATCATTGGAGATCCCTTCCAACATAAATATTCCATTTTTTYCTGGTCTGGTCCTRTCCCATCCCRTTCAGASCAGGGTCCTGCACACTCCTGATCAYGGAACAACAGCGCTGGGAGAGGCAGAGCCACCCCAAAACTTTCCTGCAATTTCCTGGAGCCCCTCCCACCCCTCCTGCTCACCCCACCCGACACAACCCGAGCGGCACCAAATGCATTTTAGTGTTGCCAAGACAACTGTGTTGACAAAATCCCCCTTCTCCTTTCGCTGCCAGARCCCGGGTTTTGTTGCAATTTGGAGTTCAGGACTGAGCAGATTTCTGCACCACGCCTGCCATYCCTCTTTTGCTGCTTCCTGCAATATTTCCCTGCTGCCTGCGGTGTGTGGCTCCAACAGAATTCAGATAAAAGCGTCAATTCTGCCGCTCGCCCCATCTCAAACTGATGTTCTTATTAGGGCTTGGCCCATCTGTAAAACCTCAATTCCACCGCCATCAATTTTCTGAGAGGCTCGGAATTACACCAGTGACTCCAGCGTGACAAATTGGAGCGGTGTTAACACACCGCCACTTTGTCCTGGAAGACAAAATAGGTAGGGAGGAAATAAATGAGAAAATGCCACTTGATGGATGGTCTGGCAATCCAATCACAGCACGAGAGGGGAATTGGGGCTCCATTTAGGCAAAAAAACAAAAGAAAAAGAAAATATAAAAATCTCAGCAGGTTGGCTGGAGCTGTAATAGCTCTGGAGCTGCCAGCCAGCATCAGGAAAGTCAGGGATGGAGCTCCCGGCTCTGAGTCCATCCAGGAACAGACTCCTGGTCCTTTTCAGACACTCAGGTCCCCTCCTKTGCTGCTGACACCCCAAAATCCTTCTTGCACAGCATTAAATKTTCCACCAAATCCTGCTGGCGCTGGTTTTCTAAGGAGTGACTCACATCCCTGTCTAAAGCCCTCGGGAGAAGATCGGGCTCCTCACAGCACAAACCCCCAGCTCCCAGCCAGATCCCAGTGAAATTCTGCCCCTGAGACAGCTCTGGGATTTCCTGAGCCCTGTCACCATCCCTCTCCAACAGGGGAAGGTGCAGGATTAGGGTTCCTCACTTCCCCACGGACAAATCTGACACACGGAGCCAAAGCCGAGCTCTCGCCCYCTGTGCATCCTCAGGGACGTGCCAGGGGAAAAACGAGGATAATTTGTTCCCCCGAGTTTCTGTCCATGCTTTGCATGAGCACTTGTTGCCATAGTACCAACAACAGCAGCAAACTTCTCCAGGGGCCTCCTGGGACCCGTTCCTTGTCCTACGAGGGCTCTGACTCTGATTCCGGCAGGATTCAGGTGTGGAGATGATGTGGGATTTTCTGCCTGCTGGATTTGCTAAAGGTGCTGCCGGTGGGAGAGGGGCTGTTCCTTGGAAGCAGCACCAGCCTCATCCTCCTCACCCCTSCAGCATCCCTGAACGTGGATGTGGCAAAAACCCCAGGAGTGTGCGTGGGAGAGGAATGGAAATGGACCCCATCGGTCCCAGGGGTTTCCCCCTTCCCTATGGAAGCTGAAGCAGCCCCAGCCCCTATCCTAAAACAGCTTTCCCCCGTGCCAGAGGAGAGGATTTGGGCTCCCCAARCCCCTGCTCCTCCCTGCTGGCATTTGGGGCGGGCTGTCACCCCAGGAGCTGGGAGCCCTGGTCCCAGGTGTGGCAGTGCTGCCCCATTTTGCTCCCTTTTGGGGACAAAGGATGATCCCTGCTCGGAGAACGCCGAGCTCCCGGCCCCTGGAAGCGAGGGGGAGCCGCACGTTTCCAGCACGTCTGGAAATATAAGCCTGAAACTCTGGAAAATGGGATTAAGACAAGCCTCCCCTAGAAGGGCATTGCTCGATCTCGTTAAGCGTTTTGGGATTGTCACGGAGAAGCCACGGAGAGCGTTTCCTTGGCATCACTGCCCTCGTTTCTGTAGGGACACACACAGAACCTCCGGGTTTCCATGCTCCACATCCAGAGCCACCGTTCCTGGTGACATCTGGGCTTCCCGCATCCCGCAGGGACGGTGACAACCCGGGGTCCCTTATCACACACAGCCCATCAGGGCTCATTTGTGACGAGCGTGATTTATCCAGCCGCAGCCAGGCTGAGGCTCGCAGGCCTCCTCGGGACACAATGCATTTATTTTTGGAGGGATCAGATTGCATCTATAGATTCGATTTAACGCGCAGATAGGATCAGAGCAGCGGCAGCAGAACAAAGGCATCTGAGCTGCGCTCGGAGCCGCCGCTCCCACCCGGSCCCTCGTTATCGGGGTTGGGTTTCTTTAGGGGAAAATTGATGGTATCAACAAGTATCAAACAATATCCTTGTTACTCGGGAAAGGTAAATGCTAATCTATGCGAGCCGAGCTCATGTGACTTATCGGTTACTAAAAATAGTTGTTTTCAGGCACCGATTTAGGGAATCTGGCAGATTTCCTAAGCCTTTGTACAGACACACCACTGAAATGGAAAAGACAAAATACACAAGCAGAGCAGGGAGCGGGGGGGAAAAAAAATTCTGACAGGGCCAAAATGGCCCTGAGGGCAAGGGAGGACCGAGCCCTCCCCGTGAGAAGCCACACCACGTTAATTCCAAGGGAGGATTCCAGGGAGGATYCAGCCCAAACCCCTCTGCCTAAGATGGCCTCTCGCTCACGGCTGTGGCGCTGGCAGGGGAATGAACGGAATTCAAAGGGCACAGGGAATTGTCCCTGCCCTGGGCTCCAGAGGGGGTGTGGTGCTTCCCCCAGAGCGGGTACCTGAGTGGGGAAATCCCCCCTGCAACCCCACGGCTGCGTGGGAAGAGACTCCGCGCCCGGAGTTTGTTTGCAAACATTCGGAGCTGCGGAGTCTGTGCCTGAGTTTGTGGCATCTTTAAGGAAATATTCTGGGAAATGCGAGCTGGGAGAAAAGAGACGGAGGAGGAAATCGCTGATGCGAACCTAAATGCTTTAAATAAAGCTTCCCCACTGAGACCTCGAACAGAAAATGATAACTAACAAAAGGTGCAGGCTGAAATTCCCCAGAGAGTGATTTCCCCCCTGCCTTCCTGCAGCTTCTGTGTGATCATCCCTGTAGATTCCCGTCCGCCAGAGCCGCCGGCACTCGGGAATGCGGGTGAGGAAGAGGAGCTGGTGTTCGAAGCAGCCAAGCCCCCCAGTGCTGCAGCTGCCCCCCGTGCCAGACAACCCCTGCTCCCCAGGGAAGGAAGGAAGGAAGGAGACGCTTCCCCTCCATCTCGGTGAGAGGCGGATCCGCTCCTCGGGGACTCGGCTGATCACTGTCGAGTCTCCTGCCAGAATTTCCTCCCGACAGTCAGAACTTGGAAGCGTAGGGAGGAAATGTCTGCACCTGGGCTCTGGGTGCTCGGCGAGCTGAGGCGGGGACCCTGCGCCGGACGGGGCAGTGCTCACCCACGCCGGCACCAGATGTTCCAGATGTGCCCGCACAAAGGGCTCTTTTCCCCTCTGCTTTGCCAGTAAGAGCCAAAAGCGTTCGGCTGCAAGCCCAGCCGAGGCGGCAGCGGGGCAGGCAGGGTTCGTCCCCTCCCATCCCTGCGGCAACAACTCCCTCCCGCATTCCCGGCTCATCCAGAGGGACCTGCCAGGTCCTCGGTGGGCGGCGGGAAGGGGAACGATCCGGGCTGGACCCCCGTTCTCCCTAAAGGACCGGAGCCAGCCGCCAACAGGGACATCCCGGGGGCTGGAGCCGCACTGGGGAGTCCCCTCCCCACCCCGGGCTGAGTGGGGGGCTGACTTCCACCCCAGTGCCCTGGGGAGAGCGGGGACACTCTGGGGACAGCTGGGACACCCCGGGGACAGCGAGGACAGCCTGGGGACAGCGAGGACACCCTGGGGACAGCTGGGACACCCCGGGGACAGCTGGGACACCCCGGCCCCCCAGGGTCAGGGCAAACAGCGAGGGCAGGACCTGGCGTGGGTCACTCCCCACCCCAGCGCGGGGCTCGGTGCCATCTCCCGCAGTCCCAAGCTCTCCCCGTCGGGCTCCGGAGGCTCGGGAGCCCCGGCGCCCGGGGCTGGAGTTCAGCACCCGGGACAGCTCTGGCGGCGGATCCGCTCATCCCCCGGGACAGCGCAGCCGGGACAGTGCCCCCAAACCGCCTCCTCCCGGGACACGGCATCCCCCGGGAAAGCTGCCCTCCCCTCGGCAGGCTGGCATTTGGCACAAGCTGCCCCCTCGCCCCGATCACAAAACGCCGCTGCCAGCCCCATTTCGGAGAGCGCTGCCCTCTCCGGAGCGATCGCTCCCGGCCCCCGCCCGGCCCGGCTCCCCTCGCTGCCCTCCCCGGGCCCGGCACCGCCTGTTCCGGGCTCGCTGCCCGCCTGCCACCCCCGCACTCCGTCCACCTGCCCCTGCTGCCCTCCCCGGGCCCGGGCACGCCGTGTGCCTCCCCCGGTGCCCTCCCCGGGGCAGCCCCCTCGCCCCATCCCAGCTCCGAGCGGCGGGGGAGGGACACTCCGCTTCCCGCAGCGGGGCCGCGGGGCGAGCCGGGCTCGGAGGCTCTGGAGGAACTTTGCGGGGTGCGGAGGGACGGGGGGGACACCCACAGAGTGTCCTGGGGGTGGGGGGCGAGCGGGAGCCGCGGGACCGGCACGGCGGCTTTCTCCGGGCACGTCCCACGCGTGTGCCCCGCTCGGCAGAGCCCCCGCACCGGCTGGGCTGGGGTCCCGCCGCCGCCTCCCCTTCCCCCGGCCCCGGGCRGGGCGCAGCGGCGGCGCTTCCGACGGGGCGCACGGTCCCGCAGCCCCGGCAAAGTTTCCCGGAGAAAAGCGGCGCCCGCAGCGGGGCCGGGGGGCACCTACCGTGCKGCGGAGAGGAGCCGTGCCCGGCCCCGGCCCCGCGGCCGGCCCCGCATCCCTCCCGGCGGCTGGGCAGGGACGGAGCCCGGCGCGGCGCTGGGCTCGGCTGGGCTGGCAGCGGGGAGCCGCTCCTGGCTGCGCCCCTTTATCCCAGCATCACCGAAACGAATCCGCTTTGACGTCCAAGCCGGGTTTTTATGGGTGTGGAGCGAGCCGGTGCAGCCCTCATTAGGAGACACTCCGCTCTCCAAATCATACATCTTTTATATAACCTCATTTCCAGCGTGGCTTTTCTTCCCCCTCCCTCCCCTTGCCGGGGAGCATCGCCCACCCCCCCAGCTCCCCCACCAATTAAAGAGCTCACTGACACCCCCCGGCCCCCACTTGTTGCTTGGAAGCTCCGCTTCACCCCCGGCGGGCCTGACTCAGCCGGCCCCGGGCGAGYGGGGGGCTCTGCCTGCCCCGGGGGGCAACGGAGGGGCCGAGCGCTCCCCAAGTCCCCTCCCAGCCCCGCTGCAGCCCCCACATTCCTGTTCCYGGCAGGTTATGCTGCAGAAAATCCCCCTCTTTTCCTGCCAGCAGGAAGCCCCCCGTGCCTGCTCGGTGCCCAGGGCAGACCCCAGCATTCCTTCGGGAGCTTCCAGCGCTCCCAGCCCGGATCCAGGCGCTGCTGGGACGGCTCCCTCAGCTGCCGGAGCTGCTCCTGGGGCCGCACACGGGGCAGGGAACAAAGGGKCTCCTCACCCCATTTCCCCTCCCGACTCTTCATCTGCCCCCAACCCGGCCCAGAGCAGACCCAGGCTTGACATCAGTCTCCAGCCTGTGCGATTGTGCTCATTCCCATGGCAACAACAAACACACAATTATAGATATATAATATTATATAAACCCGGCGGGCTCTCGGGCAGGGGTGCGAGGTTCCCCTGCTCGCAGCCCGCTCCCGAGCCCTGCGGGCAGCTCCCAGCCCAGCAGSGAGAGGTGTCCGGAGCCTGGCCGAGGTGCCCGGCCCGGTGCCCGGCAGCTGCGGTGCCACCCAGCCCCGGTGCGTGCCCCAGCGCCTCGGCAGAGGCWGGCAAACAGCACAGGGCACAGCAGGAGATTCAATTACAGAACTTCCCACTGCGAAGGGGGAGCGGAGCAGCCCTGTTCGTGCCCGGCTCGCCGGGAGCYGTGCAGAGGTGGAGAGCACGGGCAAATGCGGCAGCAGAAGCGGGGCTGCCTCCCCCGTTCCGCCCCTGCTCACASAGATCGGGCTGTAGCACTGTCTGGGGCTAAGGAAAACAGGATCCTGCCCAYTGAGAGCCAGGAGGACCCATCTGAGAGCAAGTGACCCAAGGACATGTGCTCTGATCCAGGGGCCGGGGAACGCTGCCCCGCGCAGGGAGGAGCGGGCACACCCCGGTGACAAAGGGCTTCATGGCACAGGCACAGGCTGGCCCTGGGCAGCTCAGCCCTGGCTGGGAAAAGTCCAAACCCTTCTCCTTGCAGGGCTCACAGCTCGGAGCCTCGGAGCTGCAGGGCTCTGTGGGCTGGAGCAGCTTTCCTTGGACAGGGGTGCAGGCAGATGCAGGCTCACGCAGGGCTGGTGATGTCACCTGTTTGAGGGCACTCTGCGCTGCCAGAGCCACCCCAGCACACGGCCACCAGCACCTCCTGCTCCTCCTGCCCACCAGGCACATCCATCAGAGGAAGCAAAGCCCTGGCCCAGGGGAGCAGAGCCCCCTGTGCCACTGCGGGACACGGCTTTGGGAGTCCAGCTCTGCCAGCCACTTCCCTCGGCAGGATCCCAGCCCGAGAACCAAGCCAGGATCCAGGGAACGGAGATCTGCTCCTCCGTGGGCCACATCACACACAGAATCACAGAATCACGCACAGAATCACACCCAGAATCACAGAATCACACACACAATCACACACACAATCACACACACAATCACACAATCACAAGGTTGTAAGACACCTCCAAGATCATCGAGTCCAACCCTCACACCTCAGCCGGACCGCGGCACCCAGTGCCACATCCCGTCTCTTTTAAACACATCCTCACAGGGCAGGGCAGCTCTTCCTTTCCCCACGGGGAGCTGAGTGGGACGGGGCTCATTTGGGGATCACCTGGAGCTTTGGCACTGCCCAGAAATCCGTGTGAGCCCGGAGCAGAGCGTCCCTGCGGGAAGGGAGCCGCCGGCCTGTGCGCGTCCTGCGCTCCCCCTGCGCCAGGGAGGAGCCCCAGGTAGCCTTTCCCTCCCGCTGGAAGCCGTGAGTCAGCCGGGAAGGGAAGGCTTGGAGGCTCATAAACAACTGAGGAGGCAGAGGTTGGGCTGTGGATGGAGAAGGTCGAGCGAGACCCTCCCTAGCACACCCGCAGCGCTGAGCCCCTTCCCGACACAGCTCCCGGTGTGACAGCGAGGGGCTGCGCCTCCCTCCCTCCAGCAAAAAGCGTSTGGGCACAGCATTTCTCCCCAGGGAGCGTGTCCCTGTCATCCTCCCTCAYCCCCCTGGGCAGCCCCCAGCTCTGGAGAAACCCCCGGTTCCCAGCCCTRCCTCGCCCATGGAAGTTGCTTCCCCCTTTCCCACAGTTGGGAGCAAATTCAAGCGGTGCTGCCCGGGAAGTTATCCCCCAAAACTGCTCGGGAGAGGGGAGAGCCGCCTCCCTGCCCCTCRCAGCKCTGCTGCCCGGTTCCCCCTCTCCCCTGGCAGCAGCTCAGCGCCGCTCGCTCCCGGCCATATGCCGCCAGAGGTTAGGGATAGAAACCAGCTATAAACCCGGCACTTAATGCCCAAATTTCCCTCCCACCGCGCCGATCCCGCTGTCTCCCCTCTGCCGCTGCCCTTGTCCCTCACCCACCTCTCTCTGGGCAGCGTGCCGAGGAGCCGGATCCCTCGGCTGCCTGGGATCCGCCGGGAATGTGCCGCTCAGGATGCTCGGCTCTCCCTAAGATCCTCAGGAATGCGTGGCCTCGGCAGGGATCACACACAATCTCCCCGGCAGCCGCGGCTCGGGAGTTACTGGGCTGCTATTTCCATGCGGCTGGAAATGCGTGCGGGGGATTAGAGCCCGCGGACTAAAGGAAGGGCTGAGCATATTTATACTAAAGCTTTGGGAGCTGTGGAAGGGCGCACACACCACACACACACACGCGCGCACCAGCTGATAGCGGGGTCTGGCACTGCCACTGCGGCGATTTGGGACAAATCCCAGGATTGTGTCTGTCCGTGCTCCAGTTTAGAGCGAGCGCCGATGCTGGGCTTTGCCTAGAGGTGGCAGTGAGCCTTCGCTCTTCCTCTGCCGAGCCCCCGGCGCGGCCCGGGAAGTCCCGGCAGCTCTGACGGGCTCGGGGGATGCTGTGACCGTCCCCTCTGCACAGGGGGACCCTGCAGAGCCCACCCTGCGCGGCCTCGGGGGGTCCCTGGCACCGTCCCCTCTGCACAGGGCTGGGCTTTCATCGGAGCCAGCTTTGCAGCAAAACCGGGGTGGGTTTGATCAAATCCCTCCAACCTGGGAGTTCACGGCCAGGGCAGCTCGCTCTGAAAACATCCCCGGGCCAGCTCCCAGCTCCTCCCTCCYTCCCTCCCCACCACGTTTTAGGGGAAAGCTCTTTGCCCCCCACTTCCAGGAGCTGTCAGAGCCCTCGGTGACAGGCGGAGCTGTGAGCAGGTGAAACAGCCCAGCACAACCCCCAGCGTCCAACCTGACACCTGTACACGCCACCAAAAGCCACCTTCGTGTCCCAAACCTCCCCGCCCTTGGGGCCGGAGTTGGAAAACGCTGCTGGGAAGGTTCCTGGGGAGCCGCTCTCCTCCTCCGAGGGCACGGGCTGGGTGGTGAAGGGTGATCTCTCTCTCTCACACGCACGCAGCAAATCTAATAARAAGATATTAGTCCGAGAGAATTTGGCTCCTGGCATTCAACTATCTCGAGCTTCATACAGACACCAAAGAAATGAGATTATGGGAGCACACAAACAAGAAATTCCAGGGGGATGAATTCATGTTTCATCGCCGTTACAGGGCAGGGAAGGACCTGTCTGTCTTCCCTTGCATTTCTTTTTAAATTCTCCTTCAAAATACGACCCCCCCCCCCCCTTTCCAAAGTCACATTTCCTCCAGCCCCAAGCCCTGCCACCTTCCCATCAAAACCCAAATTGCTCTCATTATCATTTGAAGGGCGCGTTCAAAGTTCAAGGACTTCTTGTAAATCCGGGGCGTAATTTAGATGAAAAGGCCCCGCTTTAAAACCTCGCTTGGCAGCCTGAAAGGGGCTCGAGTCACTCGCGGGTTATTCAGATGCAAACCCTGTTTTGCAGCACGAGTGTCTGAGCTGAGCCATCCCCAGCAGCTGGAGSTTCGGGGGCAGATGCTCCGGCAGCAGCAGAGCTGCACGGCTCCGCTGGAATCAGCGCAATGGAGATCATTAAAGCCAGCTAAAACCAGCCCGTTYTGTGCCATCTGAGCCCCTGCTCCCAGCCCCTTCCCTTCCAGTGGGATCGGGCCCCCGAAGGGCCCCTCTGAACCTTTAGATCAATCCTTGGCCTAATTACAAACCAGAAAAAAAAAAAAAAATCACTCTCGTGTCAACCTTAAGCAGCGCATGTCGAGGTTTCCATTGTTTTTTTTCTTCTCAATGAAGTGACACATTTCTGAGGGCTGTAGGTTAAAGACTCTTTTGAAAAGCCCCAAATCCTTAATCTGAAGTGCGAAGTTATCGCCGGAGCAGCTCGGGGTGGGCGGTGGCGAGCGCAGGAAAGGGCCCTGCGTCAGCCGGGGAGTGGGAAATGGGGCCGGGGAGGAGAGGCGAGGGCTGCAGCAGCCTGACGAGCCTGATAAGCCAAATCTGCACAGCATTCACTGCGAAAGGCAGCACAAAGCAAACCCAAAGGCACAGAAACAGCTGCTGCCGAGTCCTTCGTTTCTAAAGAGGAGCAAGGAGGAGAAAATAATATGATAAAAATAATCCGCCACCAAGCAGCAAAGTCCCTCAGTGCTGCCCTGCAGGGGGAGGCTCCAATTCCCTGCTCCCCCCAGACCCACTTCAATAAGCGGGGAATTCGGGCGTCCCACAAGGAGCAGAGAGCAGGGAGCCCTGCTGAGAGTGGGGTTAGTTGGGATTTTGGGAAGGAATTGCTCCCTGGGAGGGTGAGGAGGGGCTGGGATGGAATTCCCAGGGAAATTGTGGCTGCCCCTGGATCCCTGGCAGTGTCCAAGGCCAGGCTGGACAGGGCTTGGAGCAGCCTGGGACAGTGGAATTTGTCCCTGCCCGTGGCAATGAGATGAGCTTTAAGGTCCTTTCCCACGCAAAGCATTCCATGGTTCCATATCCCAGCTTCTTCCAGTCTGCATGGACAGCAGAGAGCAAGGAGAAGGTGACCGTGTGGAAGGCAAATCCCAGCTCCCAAATGAATCACAGCCCAGCAAAATAATAATTTTTAAAAAATTAAAAAGCCTTGAGTGACCTCTAAATCAAAATGAGCCCCGTTTGGCTGATCCCAAACAGCTGCCAAGGATCTCTCCCAGCCCAACTCCCAAAACACAGAGGGACAAACAAGAACTCCAGAGATGGAGCTGTCAGATTTCCCCCCTTTTCTTCCCCAAATCCAACCAAAAGCCTYTGCTCAGCCTTCCCACCGACTGAGGGGAAGTTTGCAGATGCTGTGCCAGGAATTTGGATTTATTCCTGGCACGGCTTTAATGGGATATTGAAACTTTTGGGATTTGAAGGAATTTAACAGCTCCTTCTCAGCCCCACAAACCCCTCCCAGCCAGGAGAGCTGAGCACGACGCCCCAGGAGCAGATTTGGACGTGCCAGGCCTTAAAAAAAGGTAAAAAACCTCGATTTTGGGCTTTTTGTCTCCCTCCAGTCACAGCCCAGTGATTCCCCTGGGAGAGGCTCCCASAGCCAAATCCTGCCCCTGGGATTGCAGGCTCCTGGGAGCAGGACTGGTCCCAGTAAAGGGAGGGAACTGGGGCYCAGCAGCTCACTGGGAGTGCCCCTCCAGGCTGGGAGCCCCATCCCTGTGTGGGGCTGGAATCTCCAGAAGCTTCATGGAGATTTTGCCTGGAGCCAAAGACATCCCTGACATCCCCGTGTGAGATCCCCCAGGGGGATTCCAGCCCAAATCCCAAATCCCAGCTCCCTGCTTTTATCCCACACATTTCAGGCACCCTTTTCCCACAGCCCCCAAACCCAGCCCATTTCCGAGGTGTCCCACTGAATTTGGCTGGGTTGGTGAGGAGGAGGCAGAGGGACAAACCCAGCTGGGTGCACCCTGCTCCCTTGGGAAAGGAATCCCAAAAGGATTCCCAAAAAGAACAGCAACTCTCCCAAACCTTCCAGAGCTTTGGTGCTGTTGGAGAAGGGAAATTGTCCCTGTGTTTAAAATCTGGAGGATTTCCCCCTCTGGGTGCATCCAGAGGGTGATGGRAGCTCCACCAAGGCTGGAATTGCTGCCCAGAAATCCCTGCTGCTTTTGGGAGGGGATTAAAAGAACTTTTATTCCCAGACAGGGAGGGGATTCCTGATCCCTGGAGGTGTCCAAGGCCAGCCTGGAAAGGGATTGGAGCAACCAGAGAGAGCTGGGGGTGCTCACCTGGAGAGGAGAAGGCTCCAGGGAGAGCTCAGAGCCCCTGCCAGGGCCTAAAGGGGCTCCAGGAGAGCTGGAGAGGGACTGGGGATGAGGGAGAGTGGGGGGTGGGATGAGCTCCAAGGTCCCTCCCACCCCAAACCATTCCATAATTCCACGCTGGGCACACCCAGATCTCCCTGATCCCACCACTCGCACCTGGATCCCGGCCAGTTTGCAGTGGGAGGAGGTGAAATCCTGGGATATCCTGTCTCTCCATGCCAGGAAAACACGGCAGGGGCCCCACCTGTTTTGATTTCCAGGCTTTCCTTGCACCTCAGCTCTTTGGGAAGGCTCATTCCAGGCTGGATCCTGGGGAAAAGCCTGGCCAGGARGATGGAGCCCCACAGCCCCACAATGTCCTCGGCACCAGTCTGGGATAATCAGGAGCAGGAGGGAGCAGAGGTGCTCAGGATCCCAAGGRGGGCCAGCATCCAAACCCCTGGGGTTTATTATTTTATTTCGTTTTTAGCAATGTTATTTTCCCCAGTTTTGCAGCAGGAGCAGCTGATGGGCTGGAAAAAGCTGGGAGCTGGGAGCAGGAGGTGCCCATCCATGCAGCCCAAGGGAGGGATTGGAGGCTGCAGCGCAGTAAACAGGAAAAAACAACCTCACAGAGCACCGGGCCACCTTGGGCAGCAAAGCACTGCCCATGCACGGCTGGAAAACAACCAATTCCTCCCCAATTCCCACTGAAAAAATGGGAAACAAAGGCACAGAAAGGATCAGAGTCAGCCACCAGGTTTGTAGTACCTCTGGGGCCAAACTTCAAAGGGAAAAATAAAAATATCCAAGCTTTTTTCTTTGCTTTTTTTTTTCTCTCACCTGCCTGCTGGATGGGAGACAGAGCCCAGGGGTTTCACAGGAGCACCAGGAATTCCTGGAGCAGGGGAAGGCTGGAAAACTCTCMCCCAGTGGAGCAGCCATGGGCAGAGGAGCCCAGCCTGGGGATGGCAAAGCAAAGGCTCCTGTTTGCCACCGAGAGAGAAAAAACCAGAGCCAGACCAGGAAGAAAAGAAACAAACCCTGAACATGAGACCAGGACTGAGCAAGAAAAGAGCTGGTACAAAACTCCTGGATCTCTCCCTGGGCTGCCTGCAGCATTCCCTACCCCTCTCTGCTCCCCAGGGAGGCTTCTCATCCCGGGGGGGAGAGAGAAAAAATTGGGAAGTGTGGAGGCACCTGGGGGCTGAAGGGGGAGGGAGGGAGGGATTTGGGAATAGCAGAGACTGGGATTGCACTGGAGCATTGCTGGGACCTGACTGGGAGTGTGCGAGAGCTGCAGCCACTGGGGCCCAGCACAGGAGGGACCTGGAGCTGCTGGAGCCAGTCCAGAGGAGGCCATGGAGCTGCTCCCAGGGCTGGAGCCCCTCTGCTCTGGAGCCAGGCTGGAGAGCTGGGGGTGCTCACCTGGAGAACAGAAGGCTCCAGGGAGAGCTCAGAGCCCCTTCCAGGGCCTAAAGGGGCTCCAGGAGAGCTGGAGAGGAACTGGGGACAAGGGATGGAGGGACAGGACACAGGGAATGGCTTCCCACTGCCAGAGGGCAGGGCTGGATGGGATATTGGGCAGGAATTGTTCCCTGGGAGGGTGGGCAGGCCCTGGCACAGGGTGCCCAGAGCAGCTGTGGCTGCCCCTGCATCCCTGGCAGTGCCCAAGGCCAGGCTGGACAGGGCTGGGAGCAGCCTGGGACAGTGGGAGGTGTCCCTGCCCATGACAGGGCTGGGATGGGATTTTGGGGTCTGACAACCTTTGAGCTGATCCCAATCCCTGCCAGTTTTCACCCGAACTCCACAGTTCACCCAGAGCAGGGTCCCCCTCTCCTCTGCCCTGGCTTCACCCCAGGGATGCCGAAGGTCCCAGGGATGAGCCAGGACAGGGCTGGAGCTGCCCCAGCGCAGGGAGATGATCACACATCAGGAAGCTGCTGACGTCTCCCTGCAGCAGCCACAAGTCAGAATAACCCCAGTCCCCACTTTGGGCACCTCTGGCTGTAATTCCACTCTCCCACAAGGRAATCATCCCCTCTCCAGAGGCTGTTTTTCCCATTTCCCTGCTTCCCCTTCCCTCTCCAGCTTCCTGCTGCTTCCCAAAGAAGTCTCTCCCGTCTCCTCCAGGGTTTGGGGTGATGACACAACCTCGGAGGTGTTTTTCTGGCTCTCAGGGTCCTGTCAAGGCCCTGCAGGGAGGCCAGGGCAGCCTCTGGCCCCWGGAACGAGCCACGAGAGCCAGAGCTCCTCAAACATTCAGTGCAGCCAAGAAAGAGGAGCCTGGACCAGGCTCCCCCTCCTCTTTTTCTTTCTCTCTCTATTTTCCCTCCTTCCCCCCGCCTCTCCCCGACCTCTCATTCCCAGTGGCCAAGAACATTCAGTCTGGCCGGGAAAAGGAAATCTCATTACGGAATTATGGCTCATTTAGCAGGTCCCACTGGAAGCCCTGCAATAACCACTGGCTTCCTAACAGGATTAGCCAGTGTCTGAACCTCCCGCCCTCCCCGCAGGCACCTCCCTGCCCAAAATGCCCCMAAAMMCCYCAGGAAACCCCACACAGSCAYGGAAAAGCACGGTTCAGGTGGGTGCAGGGAAGGGGAGACTGAGGGGAGCTGAAGGTGGGGAATTTGTTGGGGTGAAGGTGGGCACTGCCAGCTGAGGTTTGGACAGGTTATCCCAGGGTGAGTTATCCCAGCTTTATCCCAGAGTGGGTTATCCTAGGGTGAGTTATCCCAGCTTTATCCCAGAGTGGGTTATCCTAGGGTGAGTTATCCCAGGGTGGGTTATTCCAGAGTTACCCCAGGGTGAGATATCCCAGAGTTATCCCAGGGTGAGTTATCCCAGGGTTATCTCAGTGAGTTATCCCAGAGTTATCCCAGGGCAGGTTATCCCAGGGTTACCCCAGGTTGAGTTATCCCAGAGTGGGTTATCCCAGGGTGAGTTATCCCAGAGTCATCCCAGGGTTATCTCAGAGTGAGTTATCCCAGGGTTATCCCAGGGTGATTTATCCCAAGGTGAGATATCCCAGAGTTATCCCAGGGTGAGATATCCCAGAGTTATCCCAGAGTTACCCCAGGTTGAGTTATCCCAGAGTTATCCCAGCTTTATCCCAGAGTGGGTTATCCCAGAGTTATCCCAGGGTAAATTATTCCAGTGTTATCCCAGGGTGGGTTATCCCAGGGTCATCCCAGAGTTATCCCAGGGTGAGTTATTCCAGAGTTATCCCAGAGTGGGTCATCCCAGAGTCATCCCAGAGTTATCCCAGGGTGAGTTATCCCAGCGTGGGTTATCCCTGGGTTATCTCAGAGTGAGTTATCCCAGAGTCATCCCAGAGTTATCCCAGCTTCTCCAGCTGCAAATCCCACTTTTCTTTGCTGCCTTGGCCTCTTCCAAGCTGTCCCTTCTCCCCCAGTGGTGGGAWCTGGGGATGTTCATGTTGGAAACACCAGGAACACCCTGCACTACACAACTCCTCCTTTCCATTCCCTGCCTGCTGCTCCAGAACTCCAGCTGCTCCTGGGAGCTGCTCCAGCTTCTCCTGGCATCAGTCTTGGAGTCCTCACAATTTTTGGGTTGGAAACACCAACACAATTCCTGGGATCTGCTCTTTTTTAAGAGGGTGGGAAAATACGATCCAGAGGAGAAGGTGAAGGAAAAAGCCAAATTGTGTGGGGCCAGCAGAACACCCCAGACCAGGCTGAAATGTCCCCGTTCTTCCCATCCCTGTCCCCACTCGGAACCAGGAAAAGGGGTTTAAAAAGCAATAAATTGGGTGGAGAAGGCAAGAAACCAGCCCTGCTCTGGATTTTCCTGCTCTCTGCACCGTCCCTCCCTCCTCTCTCCCCACAGCTCTCACTCTGGGCTGGTGGGGCCAAAGCCAGGAGATCCCCAGCGTTCCAGGAGCACCCTGGCTCACCCCTGGAGGGGACACAGGTGCTGTCCCCAGCACAGGGACATCAGCTGAGGGTGGCACTCAGCTCTCCCAGCTCAGCCCAGAGCCCTGGGCAGGGAGGCAGCAGCAGGAACATGGAAATCATCCTGCCTTCAACAAAAGTGCCTCASCCTCCCTCCAGGTGCTCCCTGGGAAAGGAGGAGCAGGATTTGCCCAGATTGCCTCCTCCTGAAGGAGGAGAGGTTTGAAGGTTCCAAAGGAATTGGAATATTCCCATTAAAACAGGAAATTTTTCTGGACCACGTTTGCCAACACCGGGCTCTCATCGCTGCCTTAACTYCATCACGACCCTCCTCATCCTCACTCCCCCCCCCCCTTTGCTGACTGCACCAATTATCATGGAAAACAGGGAATTCTTGGTCTGTCAGTGCCCCAGGAAAGCCGGGCCCTGTGGGAGCGTCCCTGTGTGGGGGCTCTGCATGGAGCAGCCTCTGGAGCCACTCAGGGTGCTCAGGGACTCAGTGAACCCATCCCAGATCTCCACATTTTATCCAAAGGCACTCCCCACTGCACCCTGGGGGAGCCCACGCTGCCAGGTTAGGAAATAACAGCATTCATTGAAAATTAATGCACAATAATGGAAAATTGAGCTCACGTTGCTTAAAAACCGACAGCGTTCAAGGATTGCCACCGACAGCAAAAACGCATCCCAAGTGTTTTTTGAACAAGATCTGACCCCCCCAAATCTGCCTCAGGATAATCCTGCAGCACACACAGAGTGGGATCTGGCAACAATAATGATAATAATTTAAAATGATAAAAATAATGATCAATAAAACATAAACTGTGTGCTCAGCAAGGGCTGGTAACTCTGGGATGGAGGGGGGGGTGTTGATTGGAATGAGGTAAAAATGACCCAAATTCATCCCTGGAGAGTTCCTCCCTTGTGTGAGAGCTGCCCTGAGGTTCATCAGCTCCAGGATCCCATGGAATTCCCCTCGTGCAGGGATTTCAGAGCCTGGCCTGGCATCCCCTCTGTGCTCCCCCTCTGCAGAGTTCCAGGCTGCAGATTGTGTTGGTAGGGAATTATCACGGAACAGGATTTGGGGATGCCAACCCCATTCCATCCAGGGAGCAGCAGCTCCATTTCCCCCTGGAATTCCTGTGCCATTAAAACTCCAGGTAAAACGTGAATTAATTTCCCAGTTTCCCCTCGTTTTTCCCGGGGCAGAGCTGTCCCAGCCAGGCCCCTGGAGCTCCCTGCCCACGGACCCCGGGCCGGGTGGGAGCCCCGGGAGGAGCCGGAGCCCCCCCGGCCCCGGAGCTCCGGTGTTCGCTGCACCTGCGATGCTCTGAACGAGCTGGGCACGGCTCAGACACCTCGTTAGGAGGAAATAAAAGGCCGGGGCGGGTTGTTTTTCTCAGGGATGAGCCCTGCAGCTCCCACGCTGCTCCAGCAGAGGTTTTTCCAGCGTTAACAAGACTTTGGAGCCGCGGGGATGTGGTGGCCCTGGAATCGCGCTGTGGGCAGGGGTTAAGTGCTGGGGGCWGCAGCAGGAGGGGTTTGTGCTCACGGGGTGCCAGGGGCTCTCCTCTGAAGGCAGCGGGGGTCTCGGGGTCTGGCAGCAGCTGCCCGAAGGGCAAAGTCTGGGCTGGAAATGGTGGGAAGGGAGGAGGGAGGGAGGATGCAGAGAGCAGGGGAAGTTTCCCTCACGGACACTCTGGAACTCTGCAGCACCTCCTGAAGCCAARAACTGAGGCCAAAAGGCGTTTCTGGAGCTGATGGGAGCACAGGGGTTGGGGYTGTCCTGCCAGGAGGGTGCAGATCCCTGCTCCAGACCTCCCATCCCCACAGGTGGATCCTCTGGAGAGGGGAGGATGGATGAGCCGGGTCCAGCAGAGGGGATGGGCAGGGAGGGGGCAGCCTGAGCCCTGCCAGAGCTCCAGGACAAGGATCTCATTCCCTCAGGACAGAAATCCCTGTTGTACCCCTCACCTTGTGTTTGGGGAGGGTTTTCATGCCCTTTTCCCTGGGCTGGCACAGAGCTGGGAGTGCCCTGCCTCCCCCTGGCCCTTCTGCAGGGCCCCCCGAGCACCATCCCCAGCACTGCTCCCTCCATCCCTCCTCTGGCAGGACAGGAATGTCACTGGGAGAACTGGGAATGCACAAACCCGACCTTTCAGCAGGGCACAACACCCAGAGCCTCCCCCAGGGGGACAGGACACAGGGCTGGCTGCAGGTCCTGGTACCCAGAGTGTCCCTGCAGCTTCTCCCCACCCCATTCCCATTTCCCCTCTCTCCGTGTTTGTTTGTTTGGCCACCCGAGCTCGCAGCAGCAGCAGCGGGGTCTGGCAGCCCAAAACTTCCCCTGGGGAAGAAGTTCTGGCATCCAGCAGCCAAGTCAGGAGACTCTGGAAAGTTGCTCCGAGCCTGTCTCATCTCAGGGCCTGACATATCTCTGCTGTCCATTTCCCTTCCCAAGGAAATCTGATTTGTTCCAAAGTTTATAGTTTCAGTGACCTAATCCCAGCATAGTTGTTCCTGTTTGCCTTTAATTTACTGCTGCGGCTTGTATTAATTGATGGATTGCAGAGGGTTTGAGCCAAGCTAATTGTTTTAGRACCAGAAAAAAAGGAGAAAGAAAGGGAGATGTGAGGTCCCTTAGTGGATTAGGGAGGGATTCGGAGGGGGAAGCAGCAGCCACCAGGAAAAAGCTCCAAACAGGAGCGACTGTCTGGAGAGGTGGAGGCTCTCCTGCAGCCACAGAGAACTTCCCTGGGATGACCTCGGGCTGGGAGAGGAGGGCTGGGGTGGTTCCTGTGCTTCACCCCTCCGGACTGCCCTCACCTGAGCTGCTCCTGTCCCTGGGTGATGCTGGGGACCAGCGGAGCTCCCTGAGTCAGGGAGAAGGGAAATGCCACCCAGCATCCAGCAGGGATGATCCAGGGAAGCACAGGCTGCTCTGAGGAGGGGATGGAGCAGATCCTCCAGGGAGGATCCCATCCCTGATGGATGTGGGAGTCCCTGGGAGCTGCCAGCAGGGATTGATCAGGTGTAAATCACGGCCAGGGGCCCTGATCTCCTCCCAGGAGAGGGCACGGGCTCTGTGCATCAGGAACAGCAGCTCAGGCTGTGAGGCCTGGCTTCAGCAAGGGCTGTGGTGTCAGAGAATGGAATCATGGAATGGTTTGGGTTGGAAAGGACTCTTAAAGCCCATCCCATTCATGACCAGGGACACCTTCCACTGTCCCAGGGTGCTCCAAGCCCTGTCCAACCTGGCCTTGGACACTGCCAGGGATGCAGCAGCCACATCTCACCAACCTCATCCTAAAAATGTCTTCCTTGTGTCTCATCCACATCAACCCTCTCCCAGTTTAACGGGTCCAGTCCCAGGGAATCCTGGGAAAAGGGAGGATTTGGGATCTCCTCTGCCCTCTCTCATTTCCTTGCCCCCCATCCCTTCCACCTGTCCTCCATCTCCCCCAGGAGAACCACAGCAGAAGCAAACCCGGGAGCTCTGCAGGCAGCAGAGAATCCCTTTGGAGGTGGGGGTGCAAGGAGGGGACACTCCCAGAGGAAATCCCAGCYSCCAGGAGTCCCCAACACCCTCTGARCCACAGCATCACCTAAATATTACAGTTCTCCAAGTAAGGAGCACTGTCCTGGGCTGTTTCCCTGGCCAAACCCCCCCTTTCTCCATAAATCAGCCCCGGCTCTTTCAGCACGGCTCTCGCAGAGAGGTTGATTTATTCAGGAGCAACACAGGGAGTTTCCACATTCACACTAATTGCTCTCCCAAATTACTTAATAGTTSAAATTGCAGTCCTCTCTTTGGAAATCATCTCAGACAGCTCAATAAAAAACTATCAGCGGAGAGACAACTGCAAATTGATAAAGTCTTTGAGACGAGGGTAATATCATTGTTGTCTGGCAAATTTATTCATCTGCAGCCCGAGCGAGGAGGATAAACAGCCTCGCTCGGTGAGGAAGACACCGCCCGCTRCCGAGTTGCTCAATTCTCTCTTCCAGAGCTGCTCTGGTTACTCGGGGAGAGAAGAGGCAGCGCTRCTGAAACCAGGCAGCCACTCCAGCCTTTCCCTCGCCGAGGAGAAGCAGAATTTGAAAGGAATAGAATAATAATTATAATAAARATAACAACACAAGTGCTTGTGCCGCTTCTGGCGGGAGGCAGGGGCTGCTGTGCCCTCGGGGGGTGCGGGTTCGGAGCTGGCTGCTGGCCACAGAGCTCCCGCGGGGCTCAAATTGGCACTCGGGAGGGAAGGGCAAAACTTGTTTCATTTTGGCCGTTTCCCAATTTCCCGGCCGCTCCGGGGGCGGGAGGTGCCGCCAGGGGAAGGGAAGGGAGGGCAGAGGGGAGGTTTGGGGGGCGAGGGGAGAGCCGGAGCTGTGGGAGGCTCCTGCTGGGGCTGAGTGGGTGCTGAGGGGGGGAGCAGGTGGGTGCTGGGCAGGAGCAGCTCCTCTGCCCAGAGAGGCTTTGATTTGGGGCTCTCCCGGCCCGGGAGCATCTCCTCTGCCCAGAGAGGCTTTGATTTGGGGCTCTCCCGGTCCGGGAGCATCTCCTCTGCCGCGGGATCCTGGGCCAGGCTGGAGCCCAGGAAGGATCCCAGCCCCAGGGTCCCCACCCCGGGGTGACCCCACAGGCTGGCAGTGACAGCCGAGCCCATGGCGCAGCCTCCTGCCCTCTCAGGGGCCAAAAAGCGGCTCCTTTCTGCTGGTTTTAAATCCATTTCTGGGAGGTTTGTCAGGAGGAGGGTGAGGGAATAGGGTCGTTGTCACCACTGACTGATGGGCAGCGGATCAGAGCCACAAACTTCTCCCCCTCCCACCCCCAGCTCAGGAACAGCAACGAGAACTCCTCGGCGGGTTGGGCACGGGGCTGAAACGCAAAATCCTCAAGGGAGAGGCCCCAAATTCCCCCCGGTTTTTCCCCAGAGAGCAGCGCGGGAGCGAGGGGGTTACGAGGAGCCGCTGCCCAGCACGGCGCCAGGAGCCGCAGGGATCTGAGAGCCAGCCCGGCCCGTGGCTGCCATCTGCTCCTGGCACCTCGTGTCACTGCCGGAGCCCGGGCACGGAACGATCCCAAAAAGCGCAGCCAGCCCCAAAGCTGCCCCGGCCCCCCGAGCCCTCGCCAGCGGGACAGGGAGCGGGGAGCAGCTGCCACACGGCCCGGCGGGGACACGCAGTGACACAGCCCAGCTGCTGGAGCCCCCCGGGTGCTCAAAGAGCTGTGAAAGCTTCGCAGCCAGAGCCGCGTCCCCGTCCTTTGGGGTGGCCGGGGACAGGGAGGCAGCGGGAGGCTCATGAAGCTTCTCCTCATTTCTGGCACCCAAGGGTGTCCCAGGAGCAGCAATTCCCTGCAGGAGCCCTGGCTCCCGGCGATGCCCCGGTGTCCCGAGGGCCCGGGGGAGCTGCCGGGGCTCAGAGGAGGGGCGAGGTGGCAGTGCCACCTTAAAGGCACCCGCGGCGACCCGCGGGGCTGCGGCTTTGATGCCACCCCCGGCGCTGGCAGAGCAGCTCGGAGATGCATCCCCATCCCTCCGGGAAGGCGTCCAAGGCAGGCGGCCGGGCAGAGGAGGGAATGGAAGCGAGGGACGGGCGAGCGGCGGTCGGAGCCCCGGAGCCACGTCCGGGTGACCTCGGAGCCGCGGGGGAGCSCGGCCGCGTTTCCTGACCCACATCCCAACCCCCCCCTCGGGGCTSGGGGAAAGAAAAACCCTTCAAAAAATAAATAAAAAGAAGTCTCATTCATCATTCAGCCTCTGTTTGTTTTCTGCACTCCGCTAAGCTCAAACAAGCAAAACAGATTAGCTGGGCTCATTTGTTTCCTACTTAATTACACCTCTTCGGTGCTGATGTAATATTTCAAGATTTGGGTTGCTAAGGCTGAAAATCCACCTGCCCCCCTCCCACACCCACCTTGGCTTTTCATTCCCATCATGAAAAAGCCCAGATGGGGAATTTTTTTCCGAAAAAACTCCTCTAATTATTGAGGAATTCAAGGCTGTGAATGCAGAAGCTGCCAGCGAGCGCTCAGGTTGTCAGAAGCAGATGGACGCCAGCTCCAGCTTTTGATCACAGGCTCGGAACCCCTCCCCAAAGAACCAGCGAGAAGGGGGGGAAGGACCCCGCATCTGCAGCCGCACGCGGCCGCGGATAACTTTAGTCATTCCCCCTCCCTCCCCAGCGTTGCTCTGGCATCAACAGGACTTCCCAGGAAGCCGGAGCAGCTGCGGTGCCGACGCAGTTTGCAGGATGAGCTGCGCGCTGGAGGAAGGAGCGCACGCCTCCCCGCAGGAGCTGCTTCCCTTCCCTTCCCTTCCCTTCCCTTCCCTTCCCTTCCCTTCCCTTCCCTTCCCTTCCCTTCCCTTCCCTTCCCTTCCCTTCCGATGCTTCTCCCTTCCCCACAGCCACACACCGCGGCTCGGCAGGTGCCCAAAATCGGCTGTGCCTGACCCGGGGCAGAGCACGGCCCTGCCGGCCCAGGCGCGGAGGAGAAGCTGGAGGTTCCCCAGGTGGAGGAAGGAGCACCTGGGAGGGGTTTTTAGGCTAAAAGGGTCCCGCAGAGCCCCCAGCCAGGAGGGAGCTGCCGACAGCACCCCCAGCCCACCCTGCCGGGGCCAAAGGTGTGCGCAAGGCGGGGAACAAGTGGAGCCGGCAGGCGGMTGGAGATTGGAGCGATCCCCCTGTGATTCCCAGCAGGAATCCCAACAGACCCTCCCCGATCCCATCCCGAACAAATCACTCCTGAAAAACTGCAACTCCCGCTTCAGTGGCGACCGGAGACATTCCCCCCTGCGGGCCGGCAAAACCACCCTGAGCCACGTCCCCGGAGTGTCCCTGTTGTCCCCAGCCTTACTTGTGTCCGGGGGAGGCGCGGAGAGGCCGCCGGGCACCGCGCCCCGCTCGCCCCCGCCGCAGCTGCCGCTTGGCCGGGGCCGCGCTGCCCCCGCCCCGGGCCTCGGGCCCCGCGAGGAAGAGCGAACAAAAGGCACACAGCGAGGCCATGGCTCGGCCAGGGGCAGGGGCTGGCCGSAGCCGGGGAAGGAGGCGCTGGGCAGCGGCAGGAAAAGGGCTCAGCCGGAGCTGGAGCTGCGGGAGGGCTGCGTGAGCCGTGCCCAGCCCGCTGCGCCGTCCCCGCCGCCTTTCCCACCGTGCCATCGCCCCTCGGCGGGTCCAGCGGTGTCCTTGTCCCCTCGCCAGCTCACGCCCGGGACCCACCGTGCTCATCGCTCCAGCCAGGACCGTCCCTGCGGCTCGCCGGGGTTGGGATGGGGAAGATCGCTGTGGTTTTGGGTGACCGGAATGCCCGCCGGGCACTGGGCACTGGCACCGGCCGCTGGGCACCTGGCACCGGCCGCAGCCCCCGCAGCCACCGGAGCACTTGGGTTATTCAGTAACTTTTTATCTCTCCCGGCTGGAAGCTGCTCCACGCCTGCCCAAGCAGGACTTGCAGCTGATTTTTGGATGTTTAGGGCGGCTGCGGCGGCCCGGGCGGGGCCGGCGAGGAGGGCGAGGATGGGAGAAGTTGCCTTGAATTCCAAACATCCAACCCGTGGGAAAAGCAAGAAGAGCCCAGCAACCCCTCAGGGCCACGGGGGATCAGGACCCTTCCCCAAAAYGCTTTCCCCAAAGGTGCAGAGGTAGGAAAAGGGCGTTCCCACCCCACAGCCGGGCCAAGAACGGCTCGTTCTGCCCTAAACCAAAGGAATTTTATCCATCTCTAAGGGGAGGTTGAATTTTTAACCCGCTCCCAGAGGAGCAGGCAAGGAGCTCCTGTCCTTGGCTGCAGTGGGGTTTTGTTTGAGGTTGATCGGGAGATAACGGAGCTCTCCGGGTGTTTGGAAGAGTTTTCCATTGATTTTCTCAGCTCCAAAGGGAAGGAGAGCAGCAAGGCACATCCAGGCTCCTCAGCACAACCTCAGCCCCTGAGTGCTGCAAAGTCAGGCGTGCCCGGACAATGAGGAGGCACCCGAGGGCTGCGGCGTTAATTAAAGGAGTCCTTGGAGATTAAATCATCTCCAGTCCCCCCTGTCCCTGTCCCCTCCGATTGTCCCATCAGCATCCACCCAGCAGGACGAGCTGCRCCTCGGTTCAATGTCAGGYYCTGCTGCAAAGCCCCTGAACGTGYCCAGAAACAAATTCCTTCTTTAAAWGGAAGCGATTTTAACCCCAGTGAGAGCCCTGAGCAGGGGGAAATGAGCTGGACCCACCCATTGCACCAACACGGACATGGCTCCCTTGCCCAAAAGCCTCAGATTAACTCGGAGGAGCCAAACAAAATAAAAACAAAATAAAAATAGTTTTTGATGTCAGATTGTTGCTGTCAACACCTCCAGAGCTGGTCCCTCTCATCCTCCCCATCCCGAGGTGACTCAGAGTCAGCTCCTGAGGGCAGGAACCCTCTGTGCCCTCACTCCAAACTCCACTTTTATCCATCTGGGAGCCATTTAATCCAGCATTTCCCGTTCCCAAAGCCAGAATCCATCCCTGCTGTTCTGTCCCTGGGTCATTTAACCAACAAATCTCCATGGGAAGGATTTTGGAACAGCCACCTCCCAGCAGAGGCATCGGGGCAGTTCTGCGCTTCTGAGCCCTCTGTTGTGGCTTCCACATCCCAGATTCCCAAAATCCATCCCCACACACCAACCAGGTTCATGGAAACAGGGAGGGAGCAGTAGGAAAAGGGGCTGTGACTGACGGACTGGACATTTTTCCATCTTTATAATTGAATTTTTAAGGGGTTTGGACATCTCCAGCAGCACTGGAGGAAGCGATTGGATGGATGGATGGATGGATGGATGGATGGATGGATGCCCTGGAGCTCCAGCCAGGCAGAACCAGGCAGCTCCCACCAGGGAAATTGCTGTTTTTGCAGCCTCTCAAATATTTGAAGGCAAACCCTTTGCCTTTCCCACCTTATTCCCATGACAGGAGTGGATCCACAACAACTCCCAGCTCCCTTTAGGAGCACATCACAACCTTCCCAGGCACTCATCTCCCAAATTCCCCCACAACAGGCACCCCAGAGCACATCATCCCACCCAGCAGCATCCCAAATCCCTGGCACAGGGATCCAGACTGGAGCATCCCCTCCCCACACAGCCCAGATCCCGCTCACCGCTGCATCCAGGGCTGGCTGCAGTGTTGTTTCCCAGGAAAACCGGTCCCAGGTGCTCCGTGGGAGGTGTGGRAGCAGCTCCCAGGGCCAGGTGAGTTGTATTTAAGGTGTGGGATTGAGCAGGGATAATGRGGCAATCAATCCATTTTCCTTCGGTCTGTGCCCAGCCAAGCCCRGGGGCAGGACCTGGGGAAGGGCACTGGTGGTGTCTGCCCAGCCCTGGAGCCAGGAATGCCCACTGCCAGAACCCAAGGAATTCTTCCCACAGCCAGAACCAGGGAATTCAAACCACCAGAGACAAGGAATTCCCACTGCCAGAACCAGGGAATTCAAACTACCAGAAAAAAGGAATTCTGACTGCCAGAGACAAGTAATTCCCACTGCTAGAACCCAAGGAATTCCCACAGCCAGAACCAAGGAATTCCCACAGCCAGAACCAGGGAATTCCCACAGTCAGAACAAAGGAATCCCCACAGTCAGAACCAGGGAATTCAAGCTACCAGAACCAAGGAATTCCCACTGCCAGAGACAAGTAATTCCCACTGCTAGAACCCAAGTAATTCCCACTGCCAGAACCCAAGGAATTCTCACTGCCAGAACCAGGGAATCCCCACAGCCAGAACCCAGCAATTCCCACCACCAGAACCTTTGCCTTCCCAGCTCTCAGACCCTCCCTGCATCCCTGTGGAGATCCATGATGTGCAGGCTGCCCATGCAGATTCCCACCCAGCACAGCCACGGTGTAGCTGCTCCCAAAGCATGGATGCAGTGCTGGAAATGCAAAACGAGCTGGGAAGCAGCCAAATGTTTTGGGTTTTGGGGTCTCAGGGGCTGATGCCCACGTGGGAGGGATAATTCCAGCAGCAAATCCCCCATGSAAGGGGTGAGCAAGGAGCCACCCCCATCCAGGGAGCTGCAACTGGGGATGAACTGAGCAAGCAGCAGGGAATAAGAGTTAAGGGRGGTTGAATCCCAAAAAAGAGCTTGGCCATGTGGAGGAAGGACCCATCATCAGCCGTGGGATTTACAGGACCAAAAATACCCGAAACCCAATCCAGGGACGTCAATCCCAATGTCCATGAGCTCAGGAGTGGCCATGTCCCCCTGCAGCCCCTGGTGCAGCGTCACCAGACACAGAGGGACTGCAGGGCCCCAACTGCAGCCAGCAAACCAACCTCTGGAAAAACCTCTGGAGAAAAGCAGGGGTTCCTGGAGCGAGATTTTCCTCCTCGAGTCCTGCTGTGAGCTCCCAGCACTGCAGCACGGCCGGGGGAATTCGGCAGGAGCAGTGCATTTGGAAAAAATGGACAAAAAGGTTTCCAGTCCCTCCCTGCAGCAYCCCAGCACTCCCAGACTGCAATCCCACATGGAATCACCCACTGCCAGGCTCTGCCTGCTCCAGCTGCCAGCCCAGCTCCCTGGATGGGGRTGGCYCCTYGCTCACCCCTTCCAYGGGGGATTTGCTGCTGGAATTATCCCTCCCACGTGGGAGCCACTGAGACCCCCAAACCCAAAACATTTGGCTGCTTCCCAGCTCGTTTTGCATTTCCAGCACTGCATCCATGCTTTGGGAGCAGCTACACCACGGCTGTGCTGGGTGGGAACCTGCATGGGCAGCCTGCACATCATGGATCTCCACAGGGATGCAGGGAGGGTCCGAGAGCTGGGAAGGTGAAGGTTCTGGCACTGGGAATTACTGGGTTCTGGCAGTGGGGATTCCCTGGTTCTGGCAGTGGGAATTCTTTGGTCCTGACAGTGGGAATTTCCTGGTTTTGGTAGTGGGAATTGTTGGGTTAGGGCACTGGGAATTCCCTGGTTTTGGCAAAGGGAATTCCTTGGTCCTAACAGTGGGAATTCCCTGGTTCTGGTAGTGGGAATTCCCTGGTTCTGGCAGTGGCAATTCCCTGGTTCTCTCAATGGGAAGAATTCCTTGGGTTCTGGCAATGGAAATTGCTGGGTTCTGGCAGTGGGAATTCCTTGGTTCTGCCCCATAGCCATGGGGCAGGGGGAGGCTGGAGCTGCACTGTCACAGGAGCTGGTGGCTGAGGAGGATGGAAGGACAGGCTGAAGGCTCATCCACAGCGCCTGGCACCTTCCAGGATGTTGGGATGTGTTGTTGGGATGTGTCTCTCCACCAGCTGGAAGTGGGGCCATGGAGCCAGGGGGTACCACAGGACACCCCTACCCTGTGCCTGTCCCGGGGATGGGGGCACAGGGATTCCCTCAGGCTTTCCAGAGCCTCCTGGGGATGTCTGGCACCCCGAGGTGCTGGGGAGGGYCACCCACACCCCGGTGGGACAATTCCCCTCGGGACAACTTCTCCCCTCCAGGTGCCCGGGCACAAACCCCGGGATGATTTCCCCTCAGCATCTCAGACCTTCCCCACCCCACAGGGACCTCCCAGCACACCCGGGGTCCCCTGACCGCCTCCCACCCCTCAATCCAGGCACAAAAACCCACCCTGCTGTCCCGAAAAAAGCCAGGGATAAATAAAAACTGTGGGGCGCAGGAAAACCTTCAGCCCGTTTTTTCTACCTGCTGCTGCCCAGGGCACGGCTCGGCTCTCTGGAGGARGCTGCCCGTGTCAAGTTTAGGGCAAAAAGCTGGGAACTGGGAATCTCTGCTCCTTCCCAGAGGCAGGGGTGCTGCGCTGGGAGCCCGGCAGAGCTCACGCAGCGTCTGCAGTCACAGCGGCTCCGGTTTCTGTCCCCGAGGGCAGCGTAAAAATAGAGGTGAGAAAAGAGAATCTGCTGAGCAATGGGACAGCGGGAGCGGGGGGGACTCGGACCAGGGCAGCCCCTTCGCAGCAGGGCCGGGAGGTGCTGGGAGCCCCCGGGGGACGCTCCCTGGCTGGAATGGATCCCGCTGGCGAGCCGGGGCTCTCCGCAAATCGGGATCAGCTCCGCGCTGGCTCAGAGTCACAATCCTGTTCTGGGCAGGGTGGCCGCGGCAGCCGAGGCCGATTAACCCGGGCTGGGGCCGTTCCGTGCCCGGGGCTCCCCCCGGGGCTCCCCGGGGCTGTCCCAGCGCGTCCCGCTCCTGGCGCAGGGCACCCCGGATGAGCTAATCAACCCCTAATGAAGAACTGGAGCTTTACCCATGCAGGACCCCCCCCGAGCCGAGCTGGGGTGGCTGCGGGGGGCTCAGCCCACCCCAAAATGACCGGCCCTGTGCTCCTTGCGGCTCCTGAGAAAGCCCAGCCGAGCCTGGGGAGGAAACATAAATCAGAGCTGGGAACAATGTCCCATTGTGGGGCTGTGCCCGGCCCGGGCAGCACCGGCACGGGCGGGATGGGCCGGGATCGGGGCAGGGATGCGGGATCCCGGCCAGCCCCGGCYCCGGGCTGTGCCTTCAGCCGCGGATCGCCCCCCGGTGCCCTCCCCGGGACCCCCCGGGCCTGGCTGCGGGACACGGGCGGTTCTCACCCCCGGGCCCGGGCTCGGCTCCTCGCCAGCCTTTTCTTTTGCTGCTGCGGGGCGGAAAGGGGAGCCCAGAGCCGCCGGGACAGCGCCGGGTCCCAGCGGGAGCTGGGGCTCCTGGACACCGGCCAGGTGCGAAGCCACACCTCGGTGGGTCTGAGGTGTTACGTTCAGCTCAATAAACGGCTTATTTTGGGGCCAGAATCAAACAAACCAAGGAGATTTGTGTCTCTAACAAGCCCGGGGTGTCCGGAGGGAGGGCGAGTGACACAAGCAGCGCTGGGACACCACAGGGACGTGTTTAGAGCCACCCTCCCTGGTGGAAACAGAGGTGGTTTGTTCTCTCCAGCGTCACAGCCCACCCAAAAGTTTCAGTTCCCCAGAGCAAGCCCTGTCTGACGTTGGAGCATCCCGGTTGTGCTCRCACCAGGGGCATCCAAGCGGGAATGACGCCGTGGGCTCAGCCAGCAGCAGGGACAGCAGAGCCGGAGCTGCCGGCCGGGGTTTGAGCTCCTCTGTTCCTCCCTGCGTTTGTCCCTTGCCTGTGAAATATTAACGGCCCGTGATTCATCCCCAGCGAGGGGGAGGTGACAGCCACGTGTGAGCGTCCCTGTGCYTGTCCCTGCACACCCAGAGCCACGCTGGGATCCAGCCAAAGGCATCCCCAGTCCCCCAGAGCTGCTTTGGGGATATTTCTGACATTTCTCACAGTCCCGGTGCTGACAGCTCATTAACCACGAGCCGGGGCCGGCCCAGCCTCCCTGCACCGGGCCCGGCCCTGCAGAGCCACCAGCGGCTCTGTCCCCGCAGCTGGAGCCACCAGGGACAGCCAGGGACACACCAGGGACAGCCAGTGATAACCAGGGACACACCAGTGACAGCCAGTTACACACCAGTGATAACCAGTTACATACCAGTGACACAGCAGGGACAGCCAGTGACACACCAGTGATAACCAGTGACACACCAGGGACAGCCAGGGACAGCCAGTGACAGCCAGTGACACACCAGTGATAACCAGTGACACAGCAGTGATAACCAGTGACACACCAGTGACACACCAGTGATAACCAGTGACACACCAGGGACAGCCAGTGACACACCAGTGATAACCAGTGACACACCAGGGACAGCCAGGGACAGCCAGTGACAGCCAGTGACACACCAGTGATAACCAGTGACACACCAGTGATAACCAGTGACACACCAGTGACAACCAGTGACAGCCAGTGACACAGCAGTGATAACCAGTGACACACCAGTGACACACCAGTGATAACCAGTGACACACCAGGGACAGCCAGTGACACACCAGTGATAACCAGTGACACACCAGGGACAGCCAGGGACAGCCAGTGACAGCCAGTGACACACCAGTGATAACCAGTTACACAGCAGTGACACACCAGTGATAACCAGTGACACACCAGTTACACACCAGTGCCAACCAGTGCCACACCAGTGACACACCAGTTACACACCAGTGCCAACCAGTGCCACACCAGTGCCAACCAGTGCCACACCAGTGACACACCAGTGCCAACCAGTGACACACCAGTGCCAACCAGTGCCACCCCAGTGGCAGCCAGCTCCTCTCCAGACTGGTGACAGTCCCCAGCTTTACCCAGAGCCCCCTGTTCACTGCACATCCCAGAGATGGTGACACCCCCCTGAACCCAGCCAGGGAGGCAGGGAGGGCAGCGAGTGGTGCCTCTGTGCCCCCAAATCCCCCATTCCTCCTGCTGGGAGAACCCACCAGAGCAGCCCCTTCCCAAGAACGCCCCCCTGGACGGCTCCGTCCCTGCTCCCTGCCCGGCCTGAGCCTGTTTTAATTGGTTCCAGCTCCTGCAGGCTTTGAAAGATGAAAAGCCCTCGACAGTAGAAGTGTGGAGCCTTCATGATTTATTAATGGCCAGCCATCATTATTTTACCTTTCAAGTGCTCGGGCAATGGTGAGGAGGGAAGCAGAGGGGGGAAAACCCTGTGAACTTCCCATGATTTTCCTTCTCCATCTCCTGGGTGCCCCCGCCAGCCAGCACTGCTGCTTTTCCAGAGGGGCTGCTGGGCAGATGGATGGTGGCATCCCGGGAAAGCAGCGTGGGAGAGGCGAGCAAACAGAGCAGCAGCTGCCGGGAGCCTGCAGCGCTCCATCAGCGGCCCAGCCATCCCCCTGGAGCTCACCCASCCAGCCCCTCTGCTGAGCACAGCCGGGAATGGATCTGCTGCCGGCCCGGGATGCGCCCAGCTCCCAACTCCTGCTGCTGCATCCCCCATCCCAGCGTTCACTGGGAATTCGCATCCCCTAGGGCCGGGCTGGGAGCTGGCACAGTGGGAAAAAGGGATTTGGCAGTGCTGGAGCAGGCAGAGATGCTCCCAAAGCTCTGRGGGACTCACCCAGACCCCACCACAGATAAAAAATCCCGGGATACAACGAGGACACAGAGCAGCACGGGGCAGGGCAAATTTTTTTTTTCAAATGTGTTTTGTTTTTTTTGTTTTGATTTTTTTTTCTGTTTGTTTTGTTTTTTTATTGGCATAAATAATTCATACACTGTCACCTCACCAAACACTGCACGAGAAACCACGGGAACAAATGGCTATCCAGGTCTGCAGGTCCCAGAGATTCGCACCCAGCCAGACAGCGCAGATTAGAAATTACTTTCTTCAAGTGTAGAAAACGTTAGAAATGTTCCTGTACAAATTTACAGCGGGGAGAATCCATCGTGCCTTTCTCAGAAATCCCTTCTGCTTTTGTCAGTGGTTTGTGGGGGTGATTTGTGTTTTTATTTTTTCACCAGCTTCTTTTTTTTTTT
>CADDXX010000304.1:156546-173712 GCA_902810485.1 Alauda arvensis
GACAACAAAATATATATATATATGTATTTATATATATATTTATAAAAAGAAAAAAGGGGGTGAGGGGGAGGAGAAGGGAACTGAAAATCAGCTCATTCTGCAGAACTACCACGGAGAAAATGAAGCAGGCCAGCGAGTTCAGTTGGAAACTGTACAGGACTGAGGTCTGTATATATCTCTATACATACATATGGAGATATGTATATATATCCATATATACCTTATGTACAAGGCAATGGATCCTGGCAATTTACAGGGACCTGAAATTAAAGGCGGCGCTCGCAGCTGACCAAGCTTCCCCCCCAAAAATGGATAAATTAAAACAAATCCACAGAATAGAAATTCAAATAAATTCATAGAAATTCAATTAAATTCTAATAATTTAAAATAAATTAAGGGTGAAGAAAGGAGGAAGGGCTGTAGCCAGGGCACTGGGGGGCAGTGGGGGGAGGCTGGTGGCACCACCAGCACAGAGCCCTGCTCCTCACACAGCTCCAGGCACCAGCTGTTCCATAGAATCCTGGATTGGCACAGGGAGGGGTTGGGCGGGGTGTTGGGAGGGAATTTGTCCYGGTGAGGGCAGGCACAGSRKGCCCAGAGCAGCTGTGGCTGCCCCTGCATCCCTGGGAGTGTCCCAGGCCAGCCTGGATGGGGCTTGGAGCACCCTGGGATCATGGAAGGTGTCCCTGCTTATGGGGTTTAAGGTCCCTTCCCACCCAAACCATTCCATAATTCCATGCTCYAGGAAAGGCTGAGCAGCCCCTTCACCTCCAAGCCTTCCATTTCTGCCTCCCACCCATCCAAAATCTGCACCATCCCGGCTCCTGCCATGGCCAAGGACTGGGTGAAAGTCACGGGGCTGAACTCTGAGCTCGTCATTCCCAGAAATTGCCCGGTCAGGGCTCAGCGAGGATTTGGGAATTCGTGGGGAAAATGAAGTAGAAGGAAAAGCCAGACCAGGGAAGGTCCTTTAGCAGCCAAAGGAGGGCACAGAGCTCTGGGGAGACTCTGGGAGAGTCCACAGCACCCAGCCCCAAACGTGGTGTCCCATCAGCACCAAAATGCAGGGAACAACCTCCAGCAAAGTCAGGGAGCTCTGGGAAGAGCCCGGGAGGTGCTGGGAGGATGAAGCAGCCGGGAGCTGCAGGGCTGGGCCAGGAGAGCATCGCTGGGGCTGTGAGACCCCGGAGCTGCCCCGGGGCTGGGGGTGGCTCCTGCATCTCAAAGGCAGCGCTGAGCTGAGCCCAGCTGAGCTGAGCCCRGCTGAGCCCRGCTCTGCCCGGCAGGGCTGGAAATAGCCCTGGCTCTCTGCTGGCTCACAGCTCAGCCGAGCCTCCGGATGGACCCTCTCCCTCCTTTGGAGCTCCCATTAGAGGCCATTGTGGAGAGCTTCTCCTGCATTCCCTCCCCTCTGGAGCGCTGGATATTTTTAAACTGGGCCAAAGAAAAAAATCCTTCATAAAGGCTGAGTCCAAAAAACACCAACCAGCAACAACAACAAAAATAAGATTTGTTGGTTTGGTGGGTGGGGCTTTTTTTTTTCGTAATTAAGACTTTAAAAATAAGAAGGAATGATGGAAATGATGTGGCTGCCTGAAGAACTAGAGTGGAAGGGAAGGAGCAGCTCCTCGGAGCTCATTTGGGATAAATTCAGGACAGCTTTTTCCATCCATGCCATTGTGCTGTGCCTGTGGCTGGGACACCACAGCCAGGGGAGAAGGGAGGGAGAGGGTGGAGAGGAGGGAGAGGTTGGCTGGAGGAATGTTTAGTTTCTTCCAGATGCCCAAAATTCGGTGGAGGAAGGCGTGGCCAAGGGGGAATGAGACAGGACAAGGGGAATGGCTTKAGACTGGAAGARGGAAGAGTTAAATGGGATATTGGGMAGGAATTGTTCCCTGGGAGGGCRGAGAGGGGCTGGGGTGGAATTCCCAGAGCAGCTGTGGCTGCCCCTGGATCCCTGGCAGTGCCCAAGGCCAGGCTGGATGGGGTTGGAGCAGCCTGGGACAGTGGGAGSTGTCYCTGCCCATGGCAGGGGTGGGRTGGGATGAACTTTAAGGTCCKTTCCCACCCAAAYCATTCCATGGTTCTGTGGCCCAGTGAGGCCCTGGCACCAGGGGGGTACCAAGCCTTCAGTTCATTGTTCCCTCCACTCCTGGCTGATCAGATCCATCAGGGGTCTGCCAGCAGCTGGGARACCCCATGGGGGACACAACAAGGTGAGACTCTCCAGGGGTTTGGACACAGGGAGCAAAGCCACACTGAYTCACGCTGTCCCTTCCACCCTAAATCCACACAGCACCCACCAGCTCCAGCCCTGTGCCACCCCCCTGGTGTCACCTCCCACCTCCTTCCAACCCCTTCCCCTCTCTCCTGCTCTCCTGGGAAGCTCACACTGCTCAGAAACCCAACGCAGCCAGCAGGACACCGGCCCTCGCTCCCTCTGGATGGGGTTTGGGGGTTGGTGACACCTCCCCGTGCCCCCCCCCAGCATCCAAAACCTCTGGGAAAGGGGATTTGCTGCCTCCCCCAGAGCCCAGGTGAAGGCATTGGTGAAAGCTCAGAGAGACTCCGAGGTTTTAGTGCAACGTTCATGGCACGTGTGCGCAGCAGGGAGGGCTGGGAGGGAGCAGGGACAGCAGAGCCATCGCTGCTGGGGCTGGGGTGGGATAAAAGGCAGGGGAAGGGGTGGGATGAGGAGGTGGGATGAGCCCTGACTCAGGGAGCCCAAGCTGTGCTGCTGGAGCAGGGAGCAATCACCCCAAAGGAGGGCTCAGCCTGCCCATCCCATCGGCCTCAGCCCCCAAAGGCCCCCCTGCCTCATCCCAGCTCCATTCCCAGAGAGGGGTGTGACTGCACATCCCCAAAACATCAGCGGGAGACTCCTCCAGATCCTTTCAGGGGCTGGAGCCGCTCCTCCCTGCTCCTGCCTACCTTGGAATTCTCACAGATGCACGCGTGGGGGTTTTAATACCCCCCRCAATTAAAATCCCATCTCATCCCAGCTGCAATTAAGTTTCTAATCTTCATTTACTTATGCTAAAGCACTTCCAACACCAGCGAGGAGGGGCTGGGGGAGCAGCCAGACAAACCAGGGCTGGGTGAGTTTGCAAAGCCTCGTCACGGCTCCAAATTAAAGCGAACTGAGACTACAATTGAATTACCCGGGATGGTTCCTGTCAAGCAATTATGCTCCATGAGAGCCTGGGAATGCAATTTGCTCTTATCTGACAGCTCATCTGAGGGGCTGGAGGGCCCATCCGAGCTGGGGGGAGAGGGAAATGCCAGCACGTGGGATTCAGGCGGCAGCAGCGGCTCCCAGAGAGAGTTTTTTTTGGGGAACTCTGAGGGATTTGGCTGATGGGAGAYGAGTTTATAGGGGAAATGGTCCTGGGCATGGCCGAGGTGTCCCAGTGTGGGGCTGGGAGATGCTCTGTACAACCAGAGCCTGTCTGCATTCCCAGCTGCGGGAATGAGCCCGGGAAGGCCACGGGAGGGAGGATGGATCCCAATTCCAGCTGCCCCGCCGTGCCCAGCCCCAGAGCGTCCCCAAACGCGGGGTTTTGGSAGCGAGCAGCACAGCCGGGAGCGGGGCAGCGATGGGGACAGCGAGAGGGCRGGGCCGGCTGATGGGACACACGCCGGGAAAAGCGGATAAATCACCGGGAGCGCGGAGATGTGCCCCGCTGGCAGGGACATAAGTGGCCACTTGTGAAAGGTCAGCGCTGCCCGCCAAGGGAAGGGGCTGCGGGGGCTCGGGGCRGCGGGGAGATGCATCTCCCCGCGGGGGACAGCTAATGGCAGTGGCACTCCCTGGCCCCGCAGGATCCGGGGACGAACTCGGGAATCAGCGGCGTTCCCCCTTTTTTCATGACAAAACCGCGAAGAAATAAATAAAGGGAAATAAATAAACCCACGGAGAACCGAGAGCGAGCCCTCCCCAGCCGAGCAGCGTCGGGATCAGAGGAGCCCCGGGGATGAACTGAAGTCTTTGTCCTGTGGGTCACCCCAGCTCGGGGCGGGGACTGTCCCCAGCGCCACCGCCTGTGCCCGGAGAGCCGCCCGCTGTCCCCGTCCCACCGCAGCCGGGCGTTCCGGGGCTGCTGCGGCTCCTGCCGCCCGCACGGGAGGATTCCCGGGATGATGAAACGCTGCGGGGGGAGAGCTCCATTCCCGGCCCGCCGTCGGCCCCGCTGCTCCTCCGCAGCGCAGGGTGGGAAGCGGAGAGGAAGAGGAGACCCGCTGGGGGAGGAAGGCACCGTCCCTCAACTCCTCCCGTCACAGCCTGCAAGGGACACAAGGAGCAGAGTCAGCACCGGGCGCCTCCTCCCAAGGAAACGCGGGGGTTTGCAGGGAAGATCTTTGGGAAAACACTCCTGGAGCAGCTTTCCCACGGGGCTGCTCCCAAAAGCGGCGGCACCGGGGGAAGCCGCGAACTCCTGCACATCCCTGTCAGGCCTGCCTGGCTCCGGGAGCATCACCYAGAGGGGAACGGGATCCTCGGGTACCGCTCCCATCCACGATCCAGGATCCCGCGGGGATTTGTGCCCGGATCCCTGGGATGGCAGAGCCTGAGGGTGCCACAGGCAGCTCATCCCCGTGCACTGCCGGGATTCCCGGACTGCGCGGGGAAGCCAGGACCGAACAGGAACAACAGGCAGAGCTGGGTCCCTGTGGAAGGAATCAGCTCCCATAGGACGCTGAGCTGGAATATCCTGATTAGCAAAAGATTGGGCCGGTAATTAACAGGGAGCTGCGGGGCAGCCCCAGCCCAGGGCAGGCAGAGCGTGGCTCAGTGATTGGAAAAACATTCCCAAAGCCAGCGGAGCAATTCCGCATCCTTCAGCATTCCTTGCCCTGGAGCCTGCTTGGAGCGCGGCTTGGGAATTACCTCCCCTCCCGATTAACACCTCCCGTTCCGGGGGATGTGGGGGCCACCTGAGCGCGGGCTCTGCGCTGCTCCCGCAGCCCCCAGGGACAGGGGGTGGCACAGGGGACAGTCCAGACACTCTTGGGGCAATGCAGATGAGGAAGACAGGCAGTTTGTTATCAGCAGCAGCACAAATCGGCATCTCCAACCCTCTGTAAGGACCAAGAGCCATTCCTGAACTCCCAAAATGTCCTCACTTCTCTCGCTGAGCTCACATCTTCTTCCCTCCATCCATTCCCATTCCCAGCCTCTGGGGATGCACGCTGGGAGCAGGAAAAATCCCCCCCGTGAACGCCACCCCCGCACGGGCGAGAGTTTGGTTCTATTTGTCACAATGTGACAAATTCCAGGGAGGAAAATGAGTTTCTAAGTGATTGCTTTGCGTTTTCGCCTGCTGTTCCCAACAGGGCAGATCCTGAAATCCCGACTGGGGACCCACTGACGCCGTTTCCTGGAGCAGAGGGATGTGACTAAGCCCAAGCAATGGAATGGAGCAGGATTTGGCCATGGGAGAAGAAGGGATCAGGCTGGAAGCTGCGATGGCTGAGGGTCTGGGAAGGGTCCCTGGGCAGGGCATTCCCCCATCCATTAAATCCGGGAATGGGGAGGATGGGCAGGGATGGGGACTTGTGGGCCTGGTACTTCTGGGTCTGGGAGATTTCAGCCTGCCAGCAGCTGCTTCTTCCCAAGGGAAAATTTCTCAAGAAAGCTTCTTCTCCAAACAATCTTGGCAAACAACTCTCCTTTCCCAAAACAATCCCTCTCCAGGTGGTGCTTTCCTGTTTTTCACCAGTGGGGTTAGAGAGGTGTTGTTCCTATTCACCAATCATGGTAAGTCCCTGTTGGAACACCCTATAAAAGGCAGTCAAATTAGACAATAAAGCTTTTTTTAATGTTCTTTGCCTTCTGAATTATTGGRGTCTCTCATCWTTGGTGTCCTACAAGSACAGGGACTTACTCTGCYGACTTCCAGAAGTGCCCCGGGTGGGAAAGGCGGCGGTTGCGCTTTGGCAGTTTCTCCAGCATGTCCATGAGCTTGGTGAAGGTGGGCCTCTCCTCCTGCTCGTAGGCCCAGCAGAACAGCAGGATGTCCTGGAGCCACAGGGAGAGCGCGTGAGGAAACCAGGCCAGGCCCTTTCCCAGCAGGAATTGAGCCAGGCCCTCTCCCAGCACAGCCCTCGCCCCCAACGGCCACGCCACAAGGATCCCATCTCCATCACCACATCCTGGGGAAGGGCTGGGATGGAGGGGATGTGTSCATCCCATGAGGATCCCATTTCCATCACTGGATTCTTGTAAAGAATTGGGATGGGGGGGGATGTGTCCATCCCATGAGAACCCATCTCCATGGGTTCTTGGGAAAGGCTGGGATGGAGGGCCTGTGCCCAGCCCATGAGGAGCCATCCCCATCACTGGATCCTTGTGAAGCGTCGAGATGAGGGAATGTATCCATCCCATGAGGAGCTATTCCCATCACTGAATTCTTGGGAAAGGCTGGGATGGAAGGCATGTGTCCATCCCATGAGGATCCCATTTCCATCACTGGATTCTTGGGAAAGGCTGGGATGGAGGGCATGTGTCCATCCCATGAGGATCCCATTTCCATCACTGGATTCTTGGGAAAGGCTGGGATGGAAGGCATGTGTCCATCCCATGAGGATCCCATTTCCATCACTGGGTTCTCAGGAAGGGCTGGGATGGAGGGAATCTATCCATCCCATAAGAACCCATCTCCATCACTGAACTCTTGGGAAAGGCTGGGATGGAGGGAATGTGCCCAGCCCATGAGGATCCCATTTGCATCCCCACACCCTCACGAAAGGCTGGGATGAAGGGAATGTGCCCATCCCACGAGCACCCATCTCCATCCCCACATCCWTGGGAAGGGCTGGAGCTGAGGGAACATCCAAGCTGAGCACAGCAGCAGGACCAAGCCTGGCTGGATGAGATCAGCACATCCAGAGGGTTTTCCCAAGGGCCCCACCACGTCCCAATCCATGCAGACCCACACAGGGCCCCGCAGCACCTACCGAGATCTCCTTGCCCATCCCGATCTGGCTGAGGTTGGGCTTCATCCCCCTTCCCACCTGCCAGATTATTGCCTCCGCTGGCTGCGTCTTGAAGGGCCATTCCCGGGCGTGCAGCTCGTACCAGATGGTGCTGTTGGGAGTGTTGGGGGTTAGATTTGGGGTTTTTTTTGTTTTGTTTTGACTTTGGAATTTTTTCCCTCGAGTTGCTAAGACACTAAGGACTGGGTGATTGTYGGTACTTAACAAAGACAAAAGAAACCAGGGAAGGAAAGACCGAAGGGACAGGGGAGCTGGGGGTGGGCACTTCTTCCCCTTGGCACCGGAGGAGAGAGGACACCCAGGCTTTTTGGCTTGCTGTGAGAGGAGTTTTTCACCATCGACTCCGCTCCTGGGAAAACCTCCCACCATCTGCTCGTGTGCCTGGGGATTTCTGAGCTCTCCTCCTGCCCTGCTGGAGTGGGCCCGACCCTGTCCCCGCCTGCTCATCTGCCTCATCACCAGCCCGGGATCTCCCACCGTTACAGCTTGGTGCCTCAGAGACACTGGGATCAGACTGCCCCGGGATTTGTGGTCCCTCAAGGTTTCCTGGKTCTGTCTTATTATTAATGCTGTAGTTGTTTGTTTGTTTGTTTGTTTTGTTAGATATATATATATATATTAGTAAAAAAACCTGTTATTCCCAGTCCCACATCTTTGCCTGGGAGCCTGAGAGCCCCTTAATTTCAAATTTATAATAATTTGGTGGGAGGGGGTTTGCAGTCTCCATTGCAAGGGGAGAGCACTGGCTTTCCCTAGCAGACACCTGTCTTTTCAAACTCAGACAGGGAGACACTGGGAATCAGAGATGGAGCAGCCAGCAGGGATTCAGGGTGGGGAGGTGTCCGGGCACTGCACCCACATCCAACGTCTCTCCCTGCTCCAGAACCACCTCATCCAGGAGATGCTTCATCCCAGGGGTGCTCAGCCCTCGTTACAGAGGTGTCACCTCTCCCGTTTTCCAGAAGATTGAGCTCAATCTGGAATGAGCCCTGATTCCCACCAGGGGAGATCCCAACCCGTGGGAAGGACAGAGGCTGATGGAGGCCCAGGCAGAGCCTTCCCGTGACATCAAGTGGGAATGTCCCACCCGGATGCAACAGCACTGCCCACGGAGCAGCTGAAGTGGTGGTGGGGATCCAGCTGCCACCATCCCAGCGGAATTCTGGGGAGGGATGAGCCCAAGAATTCACTTTCACTCCAGCCTTTTCCTTTTTCTCTCACAAAAAGCTCTCCAAGCTCCAAAAATCCCTCCAAGCCATGCCATGAACCATCCCAGGTGTCCTCACCAGGTGATGGCCACGTGAAGCCCCGGCCATCTGCTCCTGCCCATCGCTAAGCCAAGCCCTCTTTTCCGTGAGGAATCCCAAATCCAAGGGAATATCCCAAAACAAGGGCATCACCAATGGAACTGCTGGGCACCCCCGCGGTTTYGCCGCCCCCGCTCCTGCCTGGAAGTTTTGCATCATCATTTTCTGGCACCCGGAGCCTGGATGAGCCTGGATTCCCACAATGCCAGCCCCATTGCCCAAGGCCAATTCCCTGGACCTGCTTTTCCCTCCCAGGGATGCCCTCGTGACCAAAGTATCAGATAAAAGTATCAGAACCCAGGGTTAAAAATGACATCAGGGTGGAAAAATCTGCTCCCTTATTTAGGGAATTGGAATTCCTCTGATTTTCCGCAGTTCGGCTGGAAATCTCAAAAAAAAAAATTGGATAATGGGAGAATTATGTGGGTGCAGAGAAATGGAGGGCTTGGAGAGGGGCAGATCCTGTGGGCACAGCACAAAATCCTCCTCAGGAGGAGCATCCAAACACCCTCAGATTGGATTTAACACATCCAAGGCGTTAATTCCAGTTTCTCACTGGGAGTTTTTGTCATCTTTAAAAGATCTTTTTCTCTTGCTGTCCCTGATCTCAAAATCCCTGCAGGGAAGCGACCCCTCCGGATCATCCCTGAGCGCCCTGGGCTTGGTGGAGAGCAGCAGAAACCAGAAAGAGGGAAAACACGGGGAAACCTTTCCATCTTTTCAGGAAACTCACGCTTTCCATAAGGGCAGAGCTCACACTTGAGGAAAAAAAAAGGGAAAATTACGTCTCCCCACCCACTCTCACTTAGTTGGATGCGATCCTTTAATTACCTCTTTATTTCTGTGCTGAAGTTGGACCTCAGGGAGGGCAAAAAACCCCCAAAGAGCCAGACCCTTCCAGCTGTAATTACTGCGGGTTTGATGGGAATAYTGCCTTGGATAGCGGGCCCACGCTCCCTAATCCCACAGCCTTTGAGGTATCCATGAGAAAATTAATCCTGTGGGTAAAACCTGCGTCCGCCTCGGGAAGGGTTTAGCGAGGTGGAATTGGGCTCGTGGCCTCAGGGAGGTTTGTGGGCAGGAAAAGGGCAKGAGGAATGAGCTGGCTTGCTGAGGAAAACTCAGGAATTCTCGTTTTCTTGTTTTTTGGCAACCCCTCGTAGAGCTGGCACCACCGTCAGCCCCCTGCAGTGGCTGGAGGGGGGAATTGGGGTGTCCAGGGGTTTCAGAGCTGTGTCCCCAAACTTTGGCATCCCCCATCCATCATCTGAGCGCCTCCTCATCCGTTCCCACCCCAGGAGGACGCAGGGCAGAGATGACGCCAGGCTGGCATTCCCAGGATACTCTGGATCCCAGTGCCTGGAGCCAGCCTGACCCATGGCCAGAACGGGAGGATTTGGCCATTTGGGGAGAGCTGGGCTGTGCAGGGGCTCCCAGACCTCCCACCCTGCACCCCCAGGCTGGCATCCTCAGGATACTCTGCATCCCATCACCCAGAGCCAGTCTGGTCTAAACCAGGAGGATTTGGTGATTTAGGGATGGTTTCACTCCAACTCCAAGCAGGAAGGTTCATCCAGCCCAGAAGTGGGAATTCCATCTGGCAGTATCCCCTTGGATTCAGGGCAAGCCAACAGCATCCTCACCCCTCCCGAGCCCAGAGCAGCTCCCACCTGACCCGAGACTCACCCGAGGGCAAAGACATCCGAGTGCTTGGAGAAGGGCAGCTTGTCCTCCTCGGTGTCGGGAGAGAGCTGCCGGATGATCTCGGGRGCCAGGTGGCACAGCCAGCCGTTCTGGATCCGCAGCTTGTTCTCCCTCCTGCCGGGACACAGAGCCATGGGTGGCCCTGGGGACAGCACCACCACACCCCCAGCGAGCAGCCCMCACCTTCCCATCCTTTTCCAAAGGTTTTTAAACCCTGGTTTTTCCCACGTCATCCTGGCAAAGTTTTAGCCCTGCTCTGAGAGCTGTCCCTGCCGGGCAGCAGGACAGAACTGGGGCACAGGATGGTGCTKAAGGGGAACTTTGGCTCTTCCAGGCTGGTGATGGAGATTTAGGGTCTGCTGGGGCTCCTGCTGTGCCTTTTGCACCAAAACCACTTCAGGGATTCAGGGATAAATTCCCACAGCRGCCCCACTGTGGCTGGAGCAGGAATTTGGACCGGGGACCACAAAGTGCCTCTTCCGAGCAAACCCATCCTGAAGAAACAGCTTGGGAATTGGAGTTTTCAGATGTTTGGCCCCAAAACAGCCCCTCCAAGKCCAAGCCTCCAATGGCATCTCCCAYRRSAGCAGCCTGGCTTTATAACAAYCCCTCATTTCACCTCATCTGCCCTTCCTCCATCTTCCCAGGCTCCCCCTGCTCGGGATAAACACAYTGGAATCCTTTGGCCAATGGCTGAGGATGACAYTGGTGACTTCTCCATCCTTTACATYCCCCAGCAGGCACCTGGGATACACTGCTGGCTTCAAAATCCCTGGATCACCAGCAGTGGTGACACCTGAGCAGCTCCATCGTGTGTCTGAGCCCGGGTTCAGCAGCAGGAGGGAACAAAACCGTCCCACATCATGAAGGGCTGGAGAAGGAAGAGCCTGCTGGCTCCTGCCAGGGATTCCTCCCTGTTWGTGCTTGGAACCCTCCCAAAGACGGGGATGAACAGGGATAAGGGATGGCTGTGGGGTGATCTGTCCTCCTGAGTGCCAGCCTGGGGCCAAAATCCTACAGGACACCATCCAGGGATGGGGTCCCACCTCAAAGTTGACTCGGAATCCCAAAATGGCACAGTCTGGATCCTCCCATCCACAAAGCCATCCCCATTGCCAGCCACAGCTCTGGCAGTGAGCAGAGGGACCTGTTCCCTAGGGAAGGACACTGCCACTGCCAGGAGTCACTGATGAAGCCCCCCTGTCCCCTCTGGGGTGCCGATGTCCCCTCCCCACTCCACCTGCTGGAATCTCAATCAGCGGCTCCGGCGCGGCTCAGACCCTCCGGAACGGCAGGAAAAGCACTTCGGCACAGAGGGGAGGCTTTCAGCTGCCCAGCCACCTCCCCACAGCCTCCAGCTCTTAATTACAAACCTGCATTAAGCACCTGGGCAATTAAAAAGGCTTGGGCTCGCTCGTCCTTCCCTGTGCGTGCGTSCCCCTCCCGGGAAGCAGCGGGATGCGGTGGGCAGCACCTGGATCTGCTCCAGCACCCTCAGCAAGGCTGCCTTTGCTCCTGCGGCTTTGGTTGCTGCTCACTGAGGTGGCTCAGGGCTGTGACATTCCACAGGCAGCCCCGGGACGCTCCAGGGACTGGGTTGGGATGCACAGCTCATCCCTGGCAAAGCYTCCATGGGTTATGAGCTCCCAGCAATGAGGGCTGGGCTTTGATGGGATCCCAGAAGGGGCTCAGTTACAGAAATTTGGGGGTTTATGACCAAAGTTCACCTGACTTCACACCCACACCCAGCTGAGCATCTTCCCAGCCACCCCCAGGGCAAAAGCAGGAGCAGAAGAGCTCCTCAGACTCCTCACGACTCACCTCAGGCTCCTCCTAATTCCAGAGCACATTTAAATCACGGAGGAATAAATCTGATTTCAGCAGGATGAGACCCCCAAGTCACCAAATCTCTGCAGAAAGTGGTTTAACTCCAGCAAAACCTGACCTCCAAAATTTTGCTTCCTTCCCAAGAAATGTTTTTCCAAGCCTCTAAGGACCCAAAATTGGGGTTTTTCTTCAGTCTCTATCTGAGAGACAGCAAAACCAGCAAAAACCCACCCTGAAAAGGGGAGGTCAGAGCTGCAGACACTTCCTGTTCCAAAATCCATGGTGGTCCTGGATCCCTGATCTTCTCCCAGCTCTCCTCCAGCAGAAGACACATGCTACCACCAGCCCAGGGCACAATTTTTCTCATTTTCTCCATTTCCCCAGCAAAACCCTGCTGTTTCCATCCAGCCTTGCTTTCCTGGCCCTCCTTCCTCTCCTGAGTCATCTCCTGGATCCCAACCCCACAAGGGACATCCCAATCTTGGGCAGAGGTGGCCACACATCGGCCACCTCATCCGAAATTCCATTCCCCCCATTTGTCATTCCATCTCTGGAGCATCYCTGACCTTCACAGCAAAGATTCCTGGCAAAACCTGGCCAGTGTTGCCCAAATCCTCATTCCCTGCTGGAATGAGCTGTCCCTTCCTGCTGGCAGGCCCTGAATCCCAAAGCCCCCGCCCAGCTGCTGAACCAGAGGCAAACCCGTCTTTGCCACAGCGGGAGATCCTGATTTCCTGGCCTTCCAAAGTTTCTTGGCCAAGTTTGTGCTAAAATCCGTTGATGTTTATCCAGGCAGAGTGGAAAATCTGGGAGTGCACGGAGTGGGATGGAGTGAGGTGGCCGCTGCCGTATCCTCTAATCCTTTGAACTCATCACCGGGAAGTTGGGAAAAAAACATCATTTCCAAGAGGCTTTTCATCTCCTGAGCACCTTTGCCATGGAGATGGAAGGACCAGGAGAAAACTGCCCAAGCCTGGCCTGTGCTGCTCCCAACACAAAGGGTTTAGTGGGAAAGGTGGGAAAAGTCAGCAACGTTCTTATTTCCCACTTAAAAAAAACGGAAAACATCATCTCTGTTCTTCCTTCCCCACTTCTGTTTCCTTTTCCACCCCAGCTTTGCTTTTCCTCCTTCCCACAGCTGCTGGAACACTTTCCCCTGTCATTCCTACAGCTGAAAAACCTCCCAAAGCATAGGGAAAATAAATTTAATATGGAACATTTACCAAAACCTTCAGATTTAAACCCCCCGAGACCCCAAAATGTCACAACRTTGTGACAGTCCCGAGCCTGGCTCTCGTTCTCCGTGTCTTGCTCCATGCCCAGCACAGACACCATGGCCAGATGTCTGTAATTCCCAAAATGTCACCGGAGTGGGGACAGCACAGGGATGGCATCACTCAATCCAGGCAGGAGATGAAGCAGATGCCAGGGAATTATAACGATGAAAAGGGAAAAGCCAAGGAACGAACCAGCCCTGCTGCCACAGGAGCATCTCCTGGGTGGCTGCTGGGTGGTTTGGCCATGGAAATGATGCGTCCCATGGGAAGAGGTTCATCCAAGAGGCACAATCTGCCTCTCTGAACCAAAATTCCTAAGATTTGCACACGGCATCATGTTCCTTCCTACGGATCAAAGCCAACTCCCTTCAACCAGAGCAGCCCCACGACACCCAAAGGCCTCTTGAGCCCCTTCCTGCTGAGGATGGGGACACAGAAAGGCACTCGGAGAGGGATTTTGTGGGGATCTTTCCCCGTGTTCCCAGGTTTAGGGCACGGGGAGGAACTCCAGCGTGTCCATGGCCTCCTACCTGCCCGCCTGGAGAACCCCGGAGATGCTGAAGAGCCCGAAGTCGGTGATCACCACCTTCCCRTTGTCGTAGAAGACGTTCTTGGACTTGAGGTCCTTGTGGAGGATGCCCTTGGCATGCAGGTATCCCATTCCCTGGGATGGAACAGAGAGAGGGGAACACCCCAAAGTTACAAAAGCAGCACAAAGGGATGGGGTAACGCCAGAGTGGCAGCGTTCCCATGGGATGCTGGCAGCATCCGTGAGCCACCACGGCACAGCCAAGCTGGGCCACGTCCCCAAAGGGCCCTGCAGGAAGGGAAAGTGTCAGAAGGGGTCCCYGGTTTGGGATGGGCTCCTGGAGGGAGCTGGGATTGCGGTGTGGGTGTCCCCAGCTGCCACGGCGCCCACTCATCTTCCTGATTAACTGATTCCGCAGGAAAAAATCAGCTCCGAACCCACCCGGCAGCCGCTTCCCCGGAATCCTCCGCTGGGAAATGGATGGTGATGATGTTTTTGCCTCCGCTTTTTTGGGGGGCTGGGAGAGGAGGGTAATAAGTCACTGCTCTGCATCGCCCTGGCGGAGCCGCCGGCGCTTCCGAAGGCCCCATCCGCCTGGAAACGGGTGCCTCGCAGGAGTCCTGCCTTAATTCCTTTCCCCCAGGAAAAACCGCTCGGCGGTTAATTAAAATTAGTGCTAATGAGGCACAAAAAGGCCATGGGTGGGAAATCCAAACTCTCCTGTTTAGCATCGGCAAATCAAGCAGACTGCTGGCAGCTCCGTGCGGCGGATGTTCAGCTCCGCGGGATAATTCTGGGAATGGGGAGGGGGATAAAACACATTCATCCCAACTTCAGCAGGGATTTTGATGATGTCCCACTTTTCACTCTCCTAAGCAGACTTAGGGAAAAACTTGATCCGCAGGATGCTGCTGAAGGATCAATGCCCAACAGGCCGGCAAACTGTTGATTAAGAGGGAATATTGGTTGTCTGTCACTGGAAAAGGGGGATTTATTAACTGGAATTCCATGGGGATCCATCCGTCATGAGTCTCATCTTTTCATCTATCATCATTAACCATGCAGGCTGTGAGAGAAAAAATTATATTTAAGCTGGCGGCTGATGTGGAGCCAGAAGAGTGAATCCAAATTCCACCATCTGGAAAAAGTGGGAAAACAAACGGAAAAACACCCCGACCCAGCAAGATATGGGGGTTTCACTGCACCCCACAGGGAGCAAATCCTAAAGAGCTTCTGCCAAAGGATGCTGGAGGAAGGAAAGGATYTGGGGCTGGATGCCAGGACCATTCCAGGCACCAGGATTAATTAGGGGTCTCCAGTTCCCAGCACATGGAATAATGATGAGGTTTAAAAATTGGCTTTCAAATGTCACTGTCACCTCCAGAGAGTGCCAGGGTGGAGCAGGGAACAACATTCCAATGTTTCCCTGGCCAGGTGCAGTGCAGGGCCCGGAGCATCCATGGATGAGCCCCAGTGCCACGGGAATGCTCTGCTGCCCCTTCCCATGGTTTGAGGGTGACGAGATCCCGGAGCAGCATCAAGACCTTGCTCCCACATCCAGTGGTGAGCTCATTTCCATGGAATCATCAAACACAGCCCAGCCTTTGCTGAAGGAATCGCAAAAAACCCAAATCCCTCACCCGGCTCCATGCAGATCCCACTGCAAATTCCAGCCCTGCCACCTCAGCCCCTGGGATGATCCCTGAGGAAACACTCCTGGCCCAGCAATGCCTTAATTTGCCGGGCTGTGTGAAAAGCCAGCTCCCTCTGCCGGCACCGCTCCCGGGAYAAATCCTCCTTCCCCTCCCGAGGATCTCGGGATAACCTTGCACCCACTAATCCCATGAGCTGAGCAGCTCTCCTGCCACATTCCAGGACTCGAAGGATAAAACCAAACAACTGCCATGACTGTGCAGCAAATCCAAAGCCTCCGGACAAGGCAGCTCCAAGCCCACCCAAACCAAGGCGTTGGGATTTCCCTTCGCTTCCCAACGCCTGCCACTGCCAGGTCCACCAAAACATCTGCTGGAGGCTGGTGGGGAAAGATGGGAAGGCTGGGAAGCTGCTCCTCAGCAGGAATGGGCCACGTGGTCATGGTTGGGCCATGGTTGGGTCATGGCGTTGTGGCAGGGCTGGATTTCTCCAGGAATTCCCTTTGGTGCACGGGGAGAGCCTTTGGAGCTCTGCTAATTCCTCCAGGGATCTGGGGWGGATTCAAAGTCCCTCTGCCTCTCAACACCACAGAGCTGGAGGTTTCCAGCCYGTTCCTAACAGGCACCAGCTGCAGAAAACAAGGCTCTCAGCCTCATCCTGGAAATGCACGGAGCAGTGAGCCCACCCAGGGAAAGGGGCTGAACTGAGCCGTTCTTCCTGCTGGGAACATCTGCAAGGCAAAAGCCCTGAGCACAAAAAAGGGGGGAAAACACAAGGCTCAACTGTGATGCTTCAAGTGTTTGCTCAGCGGGAAAAATCCCTGTCTAAAAGGTGGAAAACGTGGATCAGAAGTAGGAATTAAGAGGGGAGAGGCTCTGGGCTGCCTCAGGCACCCCCAGCTCAGGCTCCSAGGTAGGAAAAGGTTCAGGCTGTGCTCACCTGTCAGCTCCCGCCTGGAGACTCCAGGGGAGCTGCAGGAATTTAAACTTAAAAGTTAAAACTGGGTCTAAATAAACACAAAACGGGCAATTTAATAAGACACAGCCTAAGCACCATCCAGGATCTATTGCTGAACAGATTCTGCTTTTAACCTTGGATATTTAAGGGGGGGCTCAGATCTGCCAGAAAACCTGATGTTGTGTTGTTTTCCCGCAGTTAAATGTGGGATCAGCTCCAGGTTTGGGCTGCAGGATGGAGGTGTTGGCTGACCTTGGGCAGTGTCACAGCTCCCATGGCAGAGCGTGTGCCAAATGTTTTTGGTGATAAACATGTTTGGAATCACAGCTCAACACCTCAGAGCTGCTGCTGACATCCCATGGGAAGCTGTGAAGGCTCAGGACCCCAATTCCAGACCAGTCCACCCTGCCATGGGAGGATCCTCCCCGGGATTGTTTATAGGGACGTGTCTGAAGTGTGGAAGATGCACTTGGAGTCATCCCTGGGAAAGGAAAAGCATTTTTAGCTCTGGAAAATGTACGTGAGCTCAGCCTTGTGGCACCATGGCACTGATTTCTTCAGGAGCCTGGGCCCTGGGAATGTTTTCTGGGAATGCTGGCAGTGTCCAAGGCCAGGTTGGACAGAGTGTGGAGCAGCCTGGGACAGCGGAAGGTGCCTCTGCCCATGGCAGGGGTGGAATGAGTTTTAAGCTCCCTTCCAACAAAAACCATCTTTGTATTCCATGATTCTTACATTTTTTCCAAGAGGAGATGAATATCCCCACCAGGAACTCCCTCACAGCAGCAATGCTGGACTTTAACAGCTGGAATTCCAGCGGGGAAGAGGAGCAGTGGCCAGGAAGATCCCCAGGCACGGGGAGCCCGTGGAAGCTTTGGTGCCACCCCAATGCAACCACATGAGAGAGGCCAAAGAGACC
>CADDXX010000304.1:174029-189942 GCA_902810485.1 Alauda arvensis
TCCAGACCCCACCAGACCGTACCTTCACAATTTCCTGTGCTATCTGCCTCGTCTTGTTGACGTCCAGGACGATTTTGGCGTCCCTCACCACGGAGTAGAGAGTCCGTCCTTTACACAGGCTGGAAGAGCAGGAAAAGGGAAAGAGGAGTTACAAACCCTCCTGGAGGAACAGCCCCAARTCACAAAGCAGGGAACTGTAAATCATCCCAGGATTTCGGCCAGGTTTTGGCCTCTTGGCTGGAGGCAGWTTGAAGATTCCACAGGGAACTGGGGGCTGTCCCAGTCTGGCACTGGGAGGGAGCTCYCACTGCTCCTGGTGTGTCCTGGTGGCACCACCTCGGTGCCCCAAGGGACAGCCTGGGCTGGCTCCTGGCTTTTCCCTGTATCCCAGCCTGGAGCAAACCACCTGCTCCTCCTGCTTCCCAGTTTTTGTGCAGGACTGGCCRTGGCCCCCTCCTCCTGCTCCCCCCTCGGGATACAAAGCCCACAGATGGAAAATGAGTCAAAAGAGGAAAGACAGGGAGGGGAAAAAAATCCCCCAACCCAAGCCCATGCACTGTACAATGTCCTCCAATTTTCCTTCTCGTACCAATTACAGTAAAATCTATTTACAGAGCCTTAATTACCAAAGGCAGCTGGATTGGGGGGGGGGGGGATGGGTATAAACCAATTAAAAATATATTGACATTTGAATATCATAATGGAGGACGTGGGTGGCTGCTGCCTCGACTCCCGCCCACAAAAAAAGGGCTTTTTTTTTTGCTTTTCTCTATCCACCCACGCTCATTCCAGGCAACTTTGGAAAGATGAGACTGGATACCTGTGCCTGGGAAATAAAACACCCGACAGACAGCCAGTTAGGGAGGTTTGGTGACTGCAGATGTCGATTTGATTCTGTTCTGGTTAACAAATCACAAGTTCTGGGGTTTCATTCCGCTGCTCTCCCCCAGCTTGGCTCCACTGCTTTCCCCTGGCCCAATTCCTCCTGCCCTGGGAATTCCAGCATGCAGTGGCTTGGATTCATCCCCTGGCAGAGGTTTTGTCCTTTCTGGGTGAAAATCGTCACAGAATCACGAAAGAGAACCCTGGAGTGGTTTGGGTTGGAAGGGACTTYMAGGACCATACAATTCYAGCCCTCTGCCAYGGGCAGGGACACCTTGGATGGGGTCTGGAGCAACAATGGGATAATGGAAGGTGTCCCTGCCYRTGGCAGAGGGTGGRATGGGGTGAGCTTCAAGGTCCCTTCYCACCCAAATCATTCCATGGGTCCATGAAACCCAGAAGAACCCCAAACTCCAGAAGCTCATGAACACAAAGGATCCTCCTGCTCCATGGGCAGAGAGCAGAATTTTCAGGACGAGCAGTGAAACAGGAATGGGATCAAGSCCACATCCCATGGGTTTTGGAAAGACAACAGCACCTTTCCAAGTATTTCCTCACTGGCAGTGTTGGAAATTGTCCTGCTGGACACCAGTGAGCTGCAGGGGGGATTCAGGGCAGCAAGTGCCTCCTCAGGGATGGTTTTCCTTGCCCAGGGGTCCCAGCACATCCCTGAGCATCCCAASTGGATTTAGCCCTGAGGCAGCTGCRATATGAACRCGCTCCCTCTGAACCATCTTCCCAYCTCCAGCCACRCTTCATCKGCAGTCAGATAAGGATTTGCTGGAGATTGGGATCCGAGCACTTGGAAATCAGTGATAAAATCCTTGGGTTTCCRTGCCTGGAGCRAATCAAAGTGTGCAGAATAACGACRCACATGAATTGTCCTTACACCACCTGTACTTTTCYGAAATCATTTGCTATATAAGCTTTAAGCTCTGCCACAACAACAGCCTTTGGTCACCTCCATGACCTGCCTGCACACACAGGAGTTCCCCCAGCCCTTCCCAGCCCCTGGAAAACACGTTTTCTCTGCAAGAAAACCATTTTACAGCCAGTTACTTGTGATGTGAATTGGTCACAAATTGACACTGGAAATGCAATGAGTGGATTAGCGCAGGAACAGGGCTCAATTCCAGCCCTAAAGCGAGTTAAGATCAGCTGCTTTCCTGGGAAAGGGCTGTTTAGAGGAAAATCTTCCCATTTCTGCCTATCTGAGCTGCTGAGATAACCCCGAGAGCGGAGCTTGCAGCCCTTTGCTGGGTGAGATTCCCATCTCTCCACTTCATTTACAGGATTTCCAAATCCTTCCCGGTGGACGGAACCACTGCAGGGGAGCAGCCAGAGCCGGGCTGGTGGCACCAGGACACGTCCCTGTCGCCCCTGCTCCTCAGAGCCCGGCAGAGCCGTCCCAGCAGCCCAGGTGCTGCTCCCCTGGATGAATAACAGCTCGGAATGAATTCACCGCGCCCGCCGCACGGCACATCCGACTTTTCCTGCTGGATGAGGAGCTGCCAACGCCGAGATAAAGCCCGGTTGATACCTTTTGTGCAGCACCTGAGCCCATTCAGCCACCACCTGCAGAACCTTTTCACGGCACAGCCCAACAATTCCGCTCCTGCTCGCTCCTCAATCGCTCCCCATTSGGGCAGGACAAAGAGCGGCACCCGGGGCACGCTCGGAGCTTGCTGCCTCCCCACTCGGAGAGGTCCCTGCTGAGCTTTGAGGGACACGGCTCTGGATGACAGGGCCACAAAGCTCGGTGCCAAAAACAAGGCAGGTAATTTGCATCTTCAGATGTTTTGCAGCTGAAGTGAAAATTCGTAAGAAGTTCTTCTCTTCTTCTCCTGAACTTCTCTGTCCCAGCTGGCGGCAGAGCAGGTTGATGACACGTGCCCCGGTGCCCTCAGGTGACCAAACGCCACCCAGAGCTGAGGGGTGGCTGGGACAGGAATGCAGAGATCCTTCTGGGAGTCCTCAGGAGTGCACCTCGTCCCGTGGCACATCCACATCCCGGTGCCTTTCCCGGCCTTAGGACAGGCCCAGCCCCATCCTGCTGCAGATGCCACTCTCAATTCAAAATGAGTTTTTGAAGTGTTCAGCCAAGCAAGCCAAATCCCAAATTGCTTTCTAAACACTCTGCATTCCCAACGTGGGCTGGAGACATCAGCAGCGGGAGCAGAGCCAAGGCGGCTCGCAGAGGAACGATTTGGGACGAGAGAGGAAGAGCTGGAGCACTGCCTCAGGGTGTTCTTGCTGTTCTGTGGTAAAACAGCCCCACTCACTCACCCTTTGGGGTTTTTTACCCCTCTCTGCAATACTGATGGTCATCAGCTCTTCACTGGTGGCCAGCACCTCTGCACTGATGGTCACTGTCTCCAGATGGACGCCAGTAACTCCTACACTGGTGGTCATCGAGTCTACACTGATGGCCATCACCTCTGCATTGACAGCCACCAGTGGAGTCATTGTCTCTACCCTGGTGGCCAGCACCTCTCCATTGGCGGCCATCACCTTTACCTTGATGGCCACCACCCCTATCCTGGTGACAATCACCTCTACAGTGATGGCCACCACCTCTGTCCTGGTGACCATCACCTCTACATTCATGGCAATCACCTCTACATCAAATGGTCATTGTCTCTACCTTGATGGCCACCACTTCCACACTGGTGGCCATTGTCGCTACACTGGTGGCCAGCACCTCTCCATTTGTGGCCATCACCTTTACCTTGATGGCCACCACCTCTGTCCTGGTGACCATCACCTCTGCCTTGATGGCCACCACCTCTGTCCTGGTGACCATCACCTCTGCCTTGATCGCCACCACCCCTATCCTGGTGACCATCACCTCTACCGTGATGGCAACTATCCCTGTCCTGGTGACCATCACCTCTGCATTCACGGCAATCACCTCTACATCAAATGGTCATTGTCTCTACACTGGTGGCCATCACCTCTACCTTGATGGCCACCACCCCTATCCTGGTGACAATCACCTCTTCATTCATGGCAATCAACTCTACATCAAATGGTCACCACCTCTACATTGGTGGCCAACACCTCCACACTGGTGGACATTACCTCTAGACTGATGGTCATTGTCTCTACACTGATGGCCATCAGCTCCACATTGATGGCCACCACCTTTCTGTGGGTGGCCACCACCTTTCTGTGGGTGGCCACCACCTCTGTGCTGATTGCCACCACCTTTCTATGGATGGCCACCACCTCTGTACTGATGACCATCACTCCACATCCATGGCCAGCACCTCTACACTGATGGAGACTCCATCCTGACCCCAGCTCAGGAGCAGGGATCATTCCACACCAAAGGCCCGGTGGCTGTGGGGTACATTCCATCACTCCAGGAGCTCTGTGCTTCCCTTTCCCTCTTGCCATCCACAAAAATGCCCGTTCAGTTACAGAGGTGATAAGTGCCAGACCCCAGGAAGCTCGCTCCTTGCCGGGATATGGATTTATAGGGAAGCAGCTTGGATACCATGGAGACAGTCAGCACTGGAGACCCAGGGGAGACACTGGAGAAGAGAGTGAGGTGGGGAATTAATAAAAAATGCTTTAATATAAAAACACCTCTGCTCCCAGGTTACATCTGTGCTGGAGGAGAGACACGGCAAAGGATGCTTGGATGCTCCCACGTTCCCCAGCACTTTACCCACTTTGAGATTTTCATGGGAAAAGGATCCTTTGGGGAATGTTAAGAAAGAAACAGCAACAGGAACCACTGAGCTGGCACTTATTTGATTTCATTTGAGCAGGACCAGGGAGGGAAAGARGGAGCTCTGCACATTCCAGCACATTCCTGACTTATTTGGGAAGTTTTCCAACTGTTCCCATRTTTTGGCTTGTTCTTCTCTTTTTCCCAGCATCTGGCAACAGTGCTTTTGGAGCTCAACAGCTCCTGAGGTGCTTCACAAAAAGGAAAATTCAACAAGGCTGGAAGAGCAGCAAAGGGAGGGCCTTGGGTTTGTTTTTATCCCGAGGTTTTGTTTTCCTCTAARTGGATGAGGAATTTCACCCCCTTGRTTCCCTGCCAATGCCAGAGCAAGCAGTGGCATCATCCAGCCTGAAATTCCTCAGCCCTCYACATCCAAAGGCCATAACCATGACCAGCGAGGAAAAATTAAGAYATGAGGGAAAAWTCCTTCAYTGAAAGGGCTGTCAAGCCCTGGCACATCCCTGGAATCCCCGTCCCTGGAGGGATTTCACAGCTACGTGGATGTGGCACCTGGGGACAYGGATCAGTGCTGGCAYTGGCRGTGCTGRGGGAATGGTTGGAARTGATGATCTTAAGGATCTTTTCCAATCCAAACAATTCTGTGGTKCCATGGAAGCAGCAGCCAAAACTCAGTGCCAAAAATGCTGTGACACCAGCATCCAGCAGATCCCAGCCCCTCCAGGCTGGAAATCCCCCATCCAACCCCATTCCAACTCATCCCAAAGCAACCCCAAAAGGAAGCCAGGGAATTCAATTCCTGCCACTTCACGCAGAGCCCATGTCCCCAGCCCAGGGATGGGAGAGACCCTCCTGCTCCTCATGGAGGAACCTCTGCAGAGCCAAACCAGCAGGAGGAAACAGAAAAGCCCCGGAGAGCCAACGCTTCCCTCATCCCACTATCTCCAGCCGATGGAAGCACCGGCTTTTCATGGATATTACTTAGGCAGCAGAATTTTCCTGCTGGCAGCTGGCACGCGAGATAACTACAGCCAAAGCACAAGGGCTGCAGGAGGAGGAGGAGGAGGAGAAGGAGAAGGAGGAGGAGGGGGATCAGCCTTCCCGAAAAGTAGCTCCAACTCTAGCGTCGCCTCGGAAAAAAACAAGTTCTTTGGAAAAAGCCAACTCCATGCATTTTCATTTGGAGGAAATAGAGGAGACAAGCTCTTCTCCAGCTGCGGGGAGAAGAGCTCGGAGCCAGGTGAATGCAAAGCAGCCCCTGGGGCTTAGCTAAAGCCAGGCTTTGCAAACAAGGCATCCAAACAAACTCCATGCTCCAGGTGCCGCTGGATGCTTTTGGAAAGGACGCGCTCAGATTCGGCTCCGGGAGGGAGGGTTGGGTGCACAGGGATGAGTGGAGGTGCCTCGATCCCCTTGTCTCTGATAAATCCTCTGCACCCTGCTCCTCCTGCTGTTTTGAACTTCAGGAAGGAAAATAAATTTTTTAAAAGCCCTTTTTGAACAAGGAAAGAAACTTTGGATTGAGCCGGCTGCTTCCCCAGAACCTGGCTCTGCTTTGGAAGAGTAATAATGATTATTATTAATAAAAGTTAATGCCTCTGTCACAGGAAGGATCTGTTTCTGTGGCTAGGCAGGGTGCCAGCACATGGATCCCCCACAGGCAGCCCTGCCCTGTCCCAAAGAGGATCCCAGGCATTGAGGGTGCTTGGAAAACGTCAGGAATGATGCTTGGATGTCACTCAACAGGGACGAAGATCTGGCACGAGTGAAAGGACTTTTTTGGGACCATCTCTCAGCGGGGCACTTCATCAAAGGCATTTCCTTAAAACCCTTCCTCTCCAAATCCCGCTGCGTGTTAAGCACTTTCCTGGAGAAATCAGGGCCAAAACAGCAACATTTCCACGGCATTTGAAAACCCTCTTAACACACAAAGGAAAACTTTCCCCCCGGAGCACCCTCCACGTTCAGGAGCAGCCGCCGGCGGGGATTTGCTGCTCCAGTGGGTAAGAACAGCTCAGCCGGCCCCGACGCTTCCACATCAAACACAGAGGATCAAGCTGCTGCTTTCCCCCATKCCCAGCCATCCTCTTGGCTCGGGATATTCCAGGCCCCTCCCCAGGCTGCTGTCTGGCAGCGGAAGATAGATCCAGGTTTAATGTACATATTAATCCAGGTATTGACTCTCCCGTTGTCAGTCGTTATCAAGATTTATCCGGGCTGATGGCCTCGCATCGATCGGGGGGGAGTGAATTCCCACGGGTCAATCCATTCTGATCCACAGCCTGGCATGAAGTCGATCCCTATTTATTATRTGATCTACGAGCTCCATTATTTACCTGCCAGGGAAGGGAATGCGGCAGAAAAGTGGGAAAAGGGAAAACAACAGAGGCAGAGGAGAAGAGTCTGGCTGCCAAAGTGGGTGCTGGAACACGGATGGGGTTAGGGGGGGGACAGGAATCCATGGCTGCCCTTCCCAAAATCCACCCAGGAGCCAAGAGAGAAGGGCAGGACCTCAAAGGCACTTTGGAAACACTCCAAGATCAGAGAATCRTGGAATGGTTTGAGTGGGAAGGGATCTTAAAGATGATCTCATCCCACCCCCTGCCACGGCCAGGGACAACTTCCMCTATCCCAGGTGGTTCCAAGCCCCATCCAGCCTGGCCTGGAACACTTCCAGGGATGGGGCAGCCTGTACCAAGGCCTCACAGGGAAAAATCTCCTCCCCAAATCCCCAAATCTCCCCCTGCCCTCTGTCCATGGGGAGCCATTCCCTGTGTCCTATCAGTGCATGGCTCCAGCCTGGCATGGAGGAAAACAAGGTGGCAACTCTGTGCCTCAGTTTCCCTCCAACTGAACAGGATTTAGAGCTTCTCCTTCAATTCCCAATGCAGGAAGGAAGGCTGGGAGGATTCACTTTAAATCCATGGAGGAGAAAAATCCAATTGCATAGAATCCTGCAATGGTTTGGGTTGGAAGGGACCTGAAAGATCCTCTCAATTCCAGCCCTTGCCATGGACAGTGATGCCACTCAGGTTGCTCCGTCCCACCTGACCTAATTGTCCCTTCAGTGTGTGGTTCATTAAAGCTCAAAGGACAATTTGGATGCCCTGSAGGGAACAGGGAGTTGGCTGCAAGCACCACAGAGAATCCACAGGGAAAAACCAGAACCCCAATCTGTTCCATCTTCAGTGCCATGGTTTCCACCTTTCCCCTTTCCTCCCATCCTTCAAATCAAGTTCAATATCCCAAACTTCCCAAGAATTAAAATTCACCAGCCCCAAATCCTCCCCAGCCGGGCTGTGCCTGTAAATGTCAGGAGATCTGGCACTGGGAGAGGCTCAGAAGAGCCGAGAGTTTAAAGCCGAGCTTTGTTCTCTGCTGTGCCCACCAGGAACAAGGCCCAGGGATGGGAGAGTGTCCCTTGAGAAGGGCTTGTTCCCCAAGGGAAAGCCAAACATTAAATATTGGCAAAATCCAGCATGGAAATCTATTATAAAATCGAAATAAACCCCAATATTTAGTCCATGCACTAAAGTTACCCATGAATAAACAGCTGAAGTGCCTTGGATATCCTTCCCATCCCTTGCTCCCATGCCTTCCCTATTAATTAGTGCCAGGGAATGTGTTCCTGTCATTAAAACCTGCTTTCCACAGAGAAAAAAGAGCAAACTCTCATTTCATCTTCAGCATCTCAGGTAAGGACAGGGACTGGGTTTATCTCAGGTAAGGACAGGGTTTATCTCCAACCCCCACCACCAGCAGCAGCTCCAGGGAAGGGAGGGCTTAGGAGCTGCTCCCTCTCCAGCAAAAACATTCCAAGTTCCTCTGCTCCAAAGGCACCTTCGGCAAATTAATTCACTTTACACAGTTCTGCCAAGGTCAGGCTAATTCCTGATGTTCCTCAGTGTTCTCCTTGGTCTTCCCAGCAGGGACATAAATCACGGCCACAGCGCTGGTGGCAGCACCAGGGGCACCCTGGACAGTTGAAGTCACCCTGGCCTGACAAGAGARGGGTCAAAACCCAGCCTGGAGCATCCCAGGGAGCAAATCCCAGACTCCTTGCACAGGCCCCAAGAGCCACGTTGGAGCTTTTGACTAAAAACCCAAGGAATCATGGAAAAGCTGCATCAAATCCCTCAGATGCCAGCGTGAGCTCAAAGCCCAGCTTAAATCTTCTCCCAGACTGGATAACCTCGCTCCCTTCTCCCAAACATTCCCAACCAACAGGAGCCCCACGAGGCTGCACACAGTGTGCTGATCCCATCCTTCCATTACAGACTCAGTGAGCCCCTGGAGCCTTGGGAAACATTGATAAGCATCCAAATCCACCTTTTTTCTTCTTTTTTTTCTCTGGATGAACACCTAAAATATGGGAGTTTCTGTTTCCACGGGTGGCTGGAGCCATTTTAGCAGGATTGGGAAAGGGCTTTATCCTTGGAAGGCCCCCGGTGTGGCTGAGGCTTTACCTCTGTTCCTGCTCTGGGGRCCAGGACCAGGAGCCCCAAGGAGCTGAGCTTACCCAGGCCTGGCTTTGTCCCATTCCCCACCAGCAAAACCAGCCCATTATTCCAACATGCCAGAGTTTTTCCAGCCCTTCCATTCCCGACTTTGCCGCCGTTTCCCGCCATCCATTAAGCAGCGCTCAAAGCACCGAGGCTCGCACCAGCTCCTGCTCCACACTAATTAAGATGGATGTTAATTGTCCCCAGCGCTCATTACCCAAGAGAAAACCCATTAGTGGCTCTGATGGAGCCGCTCCTTGCACTCGCCCCCTCCCACTGGTGAAAAATGCTGGATTTCTGCTTTTCTGGGAGACAGCTCAGGAATCACGGAATGGTTTGGGTGGGAAGGGACCTTAAAGCGCATCCAGTGCCACCCCTGCCACGGGCAGGGACACCTTCCACTGTCCCAGACTGCTCCAAGCCCTGTCCAGCCCGGCCTGGAACACTTCCAGGGATGGAGTGGCTACAGTTGCTCTGGGAATTTCATCCCAGCCCCTCCCCACCCTCCCAGGGAACAATTCCTGCCCAATATCCCATCCATCCCTACCCTCTGGCAGTGGGAAGCCATTCCCTGTGTCCTGTCCCTCCATCCCTTGTCCCCAGTCCCTCTCCAGCTCTCCTGGAGCCCCTTTAGGCCCTGGCAGGGGCTCTGAGCTCTCCTTGGAGCCTTCTCTTTTCCAGTCTCAATCCCACTGTTTTTATCGTTGATGAAGATATTAAACAGTGCTGGTCCCATTTATCCATAAAAATGGTAAATATCGAGAAAAATCAGATTTTTAACCTGAACCATCCCACCCTCAGCCAGCTGCTGCCTCAGTTTCCCCCTTCCCACTGCTTCCCCGTGGGCCGCGCTGTTTGGATGGGGAAATTTCTTTCTGCTAATGAGACGCTCCCTGAATATCACAGGCAATCAGGAAGGAAAACGTCGGGATGGGGAAAAGTAAAAATAAACCCGGCTATAAATAACCCCCTTCCGGCAGCGCCGGTGGCACGGCGTGGTGAAGCCCCTTCCCAGGGACAYGCAGCTGCTCCCAGACGTGCAGGGAAAGGGAGATTTCTGCCACCACTACAAGGAACTGCTGGGGTTTTGTGGAAAAAACGGCCTCGAGTGGCCACTTGCGGGCTCCCAGAGGAAAAGTGGCCTTTTCCTCACACGGAAAGTCCTGCCCTGGGMATGGGCACAGGGAGGGTGAGGAAATCCTGATATCCTGGGTTTATAGCCATAATGCCCTCCTCAGGCAGCTGGGAATGATTTCCCCCCACTCCAAGCAAAGCCTGGTTTRAAGTTATTCCCATAAACCAGCGAGGAAAACTTGGGTCCCTTTGGGAATGTCCTGTTGGAAGAGCAATGCTCCCCCAGTGGCACCTCCTGGACCATTCCCAATATCCTGTACCATTCCCAGTATCCTGGACCATTCCCAATATCCTACACCACTCCTAGCATCCTGGACCATTCCCACCCAGGCCACATTGTCCACTTCCCAGCCTCATTCCCCTCCACACCCGAGCAGCAGCTCTCATGGCAGACGAGCCCCCAGGGCTGTCAYATCCCTTAGGAAAAACCTGAAACGTGGATGGGAGGGAAACCTCCACGTGGTGAGAAGGCTTTTCCCCACAGGAGGTGGCCAGAGACTTCCCAAAAATGTTCAGCCAAGGACAGACCAGAAAAGGAGTGCCAGCACAAGAGCAAGGAAGCAACCTTGGATGCAGGGATTAGATCAGACATAAGGGAAAGTTTTCCACAGTGAGGGTGGGCAGGCCCTGGTACAGGGTGCCCAGAGCAGCTGTGGCTGCCCCTGCATCCCTGGAAGTGTCCAAGGAAGCTTGGGCAGGGCTTGGAACAGCCTGGGACAGTGAAAGGTGTCTCTGCTCACAGCAGGGGTGGGATGGGATGAGCTGGATGGGATGAGCTTTAAATTCCCTTCCAAGCCAAACTATTCCAAATCCTCTGATTCCTGTGCTGTCACAGGAGAGTGGAACAGAACTCAACAGGAAGCCTCAAAGCAGGAAAATTGTGTCTGGAAGTTACCTCCAGGCTATGGGATATGYACTCACACAGTCCTGGGCTTCCCAAAAATCCTCTGAGACTGAGCTSAGCCCCATCGGTTTTCCTGCACCCCAGAAATCCCAGCAGGAGAGATCAAATGTTTCCAGCTCCAATTGTAAAATTCTCATGGATTAATGGAACGGTTTAGGTTGGAAAGAACATTAAAGCCCATCCCATTCCAGGTGGAAGGGACACCTCCCACTGTCCCAGGCTGCTCCMAGCCCTGTCCAGCCTGGCCTTGGGCACTTCCAGGGATCCAGGGGCAGCCACAGCTGCTCTGGGCACCCTGTGCCAGGGCCTGCCCACCCTCCCAGGGAACAATTCCTGCCCCAGATCCCATCTAACCCCTCTGTCCTTTGGTTTAAAGTTGATCTTGGTTCAACTTCCAAGGGATTCRGATAAAAGTGGGTTGTAGGAACAAGCAAATGATACCTGGAAATGTTGTGAGCTTGGGTCATATTTTGGGGAATTTAATAAGTTTATATTTTTGACCTTAAAAAACAGGACCAAGTGCACCTGGAAGAGGAAGAGGACGAGCAGAGCTCCACGTTCCTCACATTAATTCACCAGGATGCAGCAGCAYACAGACGGATTTTGTCCAACTGTCAAAAATGGCATCTTTCTGTTTTTACAGAAAGACCCGTTAGAATAGAAAATGGAAGGGAAAACATTCCATGGCTCAAAAAAAAWTTTTTTTAAAAATCAAGGAATACATTTCCCAGGTTTYGCTATTGAATAGCACTGAAAAGCTGAGCAAAGGGGGGCTGCAAAGGGACCGCGGAGCGGGATGGAGGCGCCGCCTTTTCCTTTGGGAACACGGCGTAACACATGGATGGGGGCTCTGACTCATCCATCAATACATGTGTTTGCACACTTTTCCAAAAGCTTTTGGCCCGGAGCTACCCAATAGATGGAAATGCTGCGGAATTTTCCCCAGATGGCTCATTTTGGGTCCTGAATAAAAGGCATCGTTTTTTCCAGTCGCCAGCTGGGGAGAGCCGGCCCCGCTCCGGAGTCACCCTGACCCCAGGGGATGAAACTCCCGAGGCAAACACAAYCCATGAATCCCCTGGAGCAGGGAGMGAGGGGTGAGGTTACACGGATTTGGGGTGAAATCCTTTTGTTTYGGACAAAGAGGGAGCAGAGCACCTGCAGAGCCACCTCATCTGGGMTCAGGGACGGGGAGGTGTCACTTTCAAAGGAAAATCAGGGACATTMGGAAGAGATGATGCAATATTTCATCACCGATGGCTGCTGGAAGCGGTGCCATCCCATTGCCTTTTGAAATGCTGCCAGGAGGAAAATTCAGGCTCACCTTGGGGAAAGGTCTCTGGGAGAAAATAACCCGGGGTGGGATGAAAAGCAGGACCATGTCCAGTCCCACGGCTGAAAGCATGGTCTGGAGGTGAAGGAAATCATCCCTGGAATAAATGTGATTCCCACGACAACAGCTGCTCCCAATCGCAGCCTCCTTGCCTCCAGGCCAGGTGGGATTTTTTGCCCAGCCAAGCATGGATCACACTGGGACACTCAGTGCTGCATTCCCATTGGGAATGTGGGTCAGGGCAGGTTTTTGGGAATGCCTKGAGACCAAGAAAGCTGTGGAGGTGTTGGGTGGTCTGGGAACCCCCAAATCCCAGCTTGTTCCCATGAAAGCTGCAAGGAGCCTCCCAGTCCTCCCAAAGGGGCTCCAGGAGAGCTGGAGAGGGACTGGGGACAAGGGATGGAGGGACAGGACACAGGGAATGGCTTCCCAGTGCCAGAGGGCAGGGATGGATGGGATATTGGGCAGGAATTGTTCCCTGGGAGGGTGGGCAGGCCCTGGCACAGGGTGCCCAGAGGAGCTGTGGCTGCCCCTGCATCCCTGGCAGTGTCCAAGGCCAGGCTGGAATAACCAGGACAGGGACTGGATGTCCTTTAAGGTCCCTTCCCAACCCAAGCCAAAGCATTCCATGATTCCCTGACGCTTCCTGCCCCTGGATAAAACAAACCATTCCTGTCCAGAGCCGCCCTCCCACAGCTTGGGCAGGCTTCTGGATTTGCTGTGTCCTGCACACCACAAACCACAGCACATGGAGAACATGGATACAGAGCATGGAGAACATGGATACAGGGCATGGACCACATCCATTCCTCAGGGTGGGAACCTCAACCCAACGGCACCGTTGGACCGGAGGAAAAAACCACGGGAACAAACAAATTTTAGGACAGGGAAAACAAATTTTTTGATGGAAAAAATGACTCCAACCTGGTGATGATGGCGAGGTGGGGAGGGCTCATGCAGGCCCCCATGAAGAGCACCACGTTCTCGTGCCGGGTCTGCCGGTAGGCCATGACCTCCCTCTTGAAGGCCTTGAGCTGGTCCTCGTTGTCGCGCTCGATGTCGATGAGGCGGATGGCCACCTCGCCGTGCCAGCGCCCGTGGAACACCTGCCCGAAGCGCCCCTTGCCGATGAGCTCCCCGATCTCCAGCTGCTCGAAGGGGATGTCCCACTCCTGCAGGAAGATGCTGGTCTGGCTGGCCTTGCGCGGGAAGTTGCGCGCCGACAGCAGCGACAGGTTCATCTCCTCGAAGTCGTCCTCSGACTCCTGCACCTCCTCGGCGCCCTCCTCGTTCTGGGGTGGGCAAAGGGCGTCAGGAACAAGAAAACCGTGGGAAAACCCCCACTGATCCAGCTCCTGCTCGCCCAGACCCAGAGGAACCAGGCAGGCGCCTCCCAAAGCCAACGGAGCGGCCCCGTTCTAMGCAAAGTTGGCAGAATCCCAGATTTTCATAGAATCCTTTTGTTTCATGGAACCCTTTAGGTTGGAAACGCTCTCTGAGAGTGACTCCAGCCCTTCCCCAGCATGGCCAAGGCCACCACAAACYCCTGTCCCCAAGTGCCACATCCACAGGGCTTTAAATCCCTCCAGAGCTGGGGACTCCAGCACTTCCCCGTGGAGCCATTTATTTACCCTGGAGTTAAATTTGAGATTGTGACCCAGCAGAGGTTTAATTAATTTGTCTTAAAACAGTTTCCCCCTCCCCTGGCTGAGCTGTGCTCTGTTAATTCCCATTATTCCCAGACCCCTTGATGGTCCATTTAGACTTCCTGCAGGATTTACAACGGCCTTTAAAAGCTCCATCCTCATCTTCCCCCTCCCCTCCTTCCCTTCCACCGCATTTTTAATGCATCCTAAAAACATCTCATTGAATTCCAAACCCGAAGCCCAGGAGGGTCCCTCTCCACAGGGTGGGGACACGGATGCCTGGACTTTAATTCAATTATCAGCAATTCCACTGCACAGATGGAAAACGTCTCCATTTCCCAGGAAATGTGCCCCAAGATATCCTTAAAACCAAGGCCCATKAAGCACAGGAGCTGTCTCACCTCCGAGGTGGGCTCCACTTCAATTTGAAGCAATGGGTTTCCTTCCAGGCTGTTAAAAGAATGATGGAATTAACACCATGGAAAAACACCGGGATCTGGGGAGCGCTCCTTCTTCCTGCCCCAGGGACACAGGGATCAGGGAGGAGAAGGTGCCACTAACCCAGGGAAAGGGACAGATTTACCCCCACAGGCTCTGACCGCTCTCAAGGCGCTCTCAGGGATTTCTAARATTTCTTTGCAACCCACCCCAGCCAAAGCAGAAGTGCAGAAGGAAAGGAAAGGAGTTTTTGACTCATTTTGGAGAAGTTCAAAGATCCTCTCCCTGCAGTACCCAAATCCGGCTGGTTTTCCAGTTCTTCTCCTTCCCYGTTCACTCAGCACCTCCCACCCCCWGSTCCAYSACCAGGGTCTCACTGCTCCTGACAATTAACAGGGAATTAGGGGAATTCTGAATGAGGGRTCAGCTGGAACATCATAAAAATGTATTATAGATTATTATTATTAATCACATAAATAACAAAATCCCTTCCCAGGGGAATTCTGCTCCCCAGGCCACTCAGACAGGGCGATCCCGTGAGTCCTATCCCATTCCACGGCCACTGAAGACTACAAATCTCAGGATCCCAGACAAAAGGAGGCAATCCTGGTATTCTGAGCAGCTTGGGAAGCCCAGGTGGCTGCAAACTTCTCCATGGATGGGTGGTTTGCAGGAGCAGCCAGCTCCTCATCGCTATCCCAGGCACGAATTCCTGTCTCCCGAGGATCCAGGGATGTTTAACCCAGCCAGGCCCAGGATGGCTCCCATGGGATGTTTTCAGTGGGGGGAGCCAGAGGGAATCACAGATTTTGGATATTGAAATCTGTTCCCCCCCAAAAATCCTGTCTTGACACCTTCCTTTAGGCAGGGGAGGAAAAAAAACTCTGACTTCCCAATTTCCCCATGAATTCCCAAGGGACAGTGGTTCCATTCTTTGCTCCACTGGATCCCCAGTGGAATTTGGAGGGTGGGGATGAGCCAGCCACAAACTGGGGCCACACCTGATCCCTCAAACCCCTGGCTTGTGAAATCCTTCCCAAATGGCCTTCAGAGAAAGGGCCAGGCAGGGCACAGCAGTGGAATGTCGCTGCTGGAGCAGCACAGGCACCAGGACATCGAGGAATGACGGATCCAGGCTCAGCCTGCTGGGGAGGGATGGCTCCAATACTCATCACCTGCTGCTTTTCCCAACTTTCAGCCCAAAGTTCATTGGCCTTGAAAATACTGGAAGTTGTAAAGATATCCTGGTTATCTGCTTTTAATTTAATTATCATTTTATTAATCCATTGGGCTTGGGATTTTTGGACTGAAATCCAATTTTTTTTTTTTCTTTTCTCCTGGCAGTGAAGAGCTGTGGGTTATAAATGAACCCCCTGCCCT
>CADDXX010000304.1:190310-207289 GCA_902810485.1 Alauda arvensis
GGGGATGGGAAGGGGATGGCAGGGGGGTGGCAAGGGGCAGGGGACAGGCACTCACATGGGGTTGGAGGTGACAGGGTGCAGGACGACCTGCGGGGCTCGGGTCGGCGTCTCAGGCACCACATCTGGGAACGAGAGAGAGGAGTCAGAGACCTCTGGGAGCATCCAAGGGGAYTGAACCCCACCCTTGAGCCCCAGGCCCAGTTCAGGGGCACCCTGAGCAGGGCTGGGTGTCACTTGGGGCCACCCAACCCTGCAGCATCCATAGGCTTTGAAGAGAAATCCCACCCCGGCACAAATCCAGGGGTTTGGAGAGCCAGCCATGCAYCCCAGGAGAAATCCCAGCATCCCAGGAAAAACTTCTTGGAGAGCCTTACCTGGGAAAATGAACTGCTGCTTGTACTTGTAGTAATGGGAGGCTGGAAAAGAGGAAACGAGGTTAAATATTCACCTGTGGAGCTGGAAAAGCTCCAACCTGTGCTCCAAAAACCTCAACCCCAGCTGTGTGAGCCCCTCCTGTGTGATCCAACCTCTCCCACTTCCACATCCCCAAATGGAATATTCCATATTCCAAATTGGCACACAGCCCGGGCCGAAAAATTAGGATCTTTTCTGGATTATAACTTGATTTCCCTCCATTCTACTCTTCTGGACCATTTGGAGAGCCCTGATGCCATCCATGGAGTCACTGGTGGGGTTTGGGCCCCAGTTCACCAGCAGGGTTTGAGAGCTGGCCCTCAAGTGGAATTTGGGAACCTCTCGGCATCGTGGAGACGCCAAGTGATGGGTTTGGACCTGCTGCCCATTTGGGCCACATTCCACCCTCCTTTCCCTTGCTTTGGAGCTGTGTCCTGCCTGGAAGGAGTCCTGGAGTCACTGTCCAAAGCCAGAGCTCGGAGAGGTGGGAACATCCACTGGCTCCCATCTCCAGCCCAAGGACTGATCCAATCCCTCGGGCAGGCAGGTCATGGGTGTGAAGAACTGGGAGCTGCYGAGGCCACCAGAGCTTGGCCCCAGCTCAGAAGTCACCTCCTTATCTCCAAGACCCCGAGGGCCATCCCTCAGCTTCCCCTCTCCACCTTGGASACCCCCGAGCCCGACCCCAGCCCTGCAGCAGGACCTGAGCCAACATCAAAGGAGCCTGGGAGGTAATTCCAGCAGGAGAAGGTCACCGTGTCACARCTTCCAACCCCAAATCCTAATCCCTGAGATGACCACCTTGATGGGATAAACCACAGAAAACTTCCCTGCTGGGAAGATGAAAGCAGGGTAAGTCCTGCTTTTGATCCCATTCTGCTCCTCATGGGAATAAAGCAGGGAGCAAACACCCCCCAGAGCTGCCAGGGTCTGATCCTGCCCTGCTCCAGCCCTGCCAGCCAGGAATGTGTTCCAAGTCCCCAAAAGGGGAGTTTCTGCTTTAAAGCACAAGAAATAATGTCCCAAAAAGCCCCACAGGGAGGTGACTGCTCCAGAAGTGACTCACAAGGGGTCACCAAAGGCTGGATCCCCCTGGATCCCCCAGAACCAGGCAGGGTTGAGGGCTGCCCCAGCAGGTGCACTGGGATGCTGAGACACCGGGACACTCCAGCTCTGGAAGAGCTCCTTGCACTGGGTCACACCAGCATGGAACCCAGGCCCGGATCTTGGAGGCTCCAGGGCTGTGCCAGGTGAAATCCTGACCCCATGGATGGSTCACACCATTCCTGGAAGTGCTCAGGGCTCCCTCCCAGCTCCTCTGCTGTCCTCCTCGTGCCATTCCAGGATCCTGCCTGTATCCCAGGCGCTCCAAGGGCTGCCACATCTCCGGGCACATGAGGACACCACGGGTGGGTGATTGCTGGGGGATTTTCCCAGCTTTGGGGAGTGTTTGTTGTTTTGGTGATGGATTCTGCCAGGCAACCTCCTCCTCCTCCTCCCTGGCTGAAGGCTTGTCAGGATGGAAGCACCCCAGTGGAGCACAAAGATTCTGCCTGGTTCCTCCGGATAAACCATCCTGACCCTCCTTCCAGCCCCACCAGATCAATATTCCTGGGATTCTGGGGGTGCAGGAGAGACCCCAACCTTCCAGCTGCTCCAGCAAAGAGGTCATGGATCAAGCAGGGCCACCAGGACAGCCAGGAGTGCTTCAGCATCCCAGAGAGCTCCTCTCCCCTCTCCAGCTGTTTTTTGGGAGCAGGTGSACACACTCCCTCCCAGAAGGGACCTTTCCTGGAGCAGCAGGACATCCCGAAGGAAAGCAGATAGGCTGGGACAGGCTTTGATACAGCCCAGGAGGAGCTTTTTGGGCCATCTTCCATAACTTCTGTGTCCTGCAGCCACCACAACCTCCCTGCCTCCATCCCTGAGGAGACGGAGCTCCTGGAGCAGGTGGATCCCAGATCCCACGGGACAAAGCCACATCAGACARCCCCAGAATCATCTGTCACCCCACACACTGCCAGCCTGCTGGGGACCCAGCACCCCAAAAGCATTGTGGGGTCACCTCAGTTCGCCCTCATAGAGGGATCAGCCCCTGGTTCCTGTTTGCACCTGAGGCAAAATGCCATGGAAAATGGAAATCCACAGAAAATCCATGCCTAGAAAAGTTTTGTAGCCTCAAGAGCAACAGAAGCTGGGCTGGCTGCAATCTTGGAGGATTCCAAGTCTGGATCAAACCTGGAGCTCTGACCCTTCTTCAATCAAAAGGTTCGACCAGAGACCCCCATCCTGAATGACCCGAATCTCTTCTTTTCCCCTGATTTCTACTTCCACCTTCTCCCCATCCCGGTGTAACTCCAGGAAGGGAATGAGGTGGGACTGACCCCCATCCCGGGGACCCAGATCCCTGTCCCRGGRAGGGCTGGCAGTACCTGGCAGGTTGAACTGCTTCTGCTGGCGCGGGCACTGCGGGGACGGGTGCAGGGGGGACGGGGGGGTGGCGCTGGGCGGCAGCGGCGGCGCCGGCGAGGACGGCGTGGAGGACGTGGTGGACGAGGGGTTGCTGCTGGAATCTGGCTGGTAGGGCACCGGAATGTGGTCCTGGGGACACAGGGGGCAGGGAAGAGAGGAGCCGGTGAGAGCAGCGCTGGTCAGTGCCACGGGCTCCGGGTGACAAGGGACAGCCACATCATCCCACCCATCTCTTCCAGAGCTCCTAGGAAACACCCAGAGCTTTTCCCAAAGCTGTTTGCATTCCCTGAGGCCATTTCCCACCTTTCCCACCCTCACCCCTGGCTGAGGGCTCCACAGATCTCCTGGCCCYGCACAGCCACGGCCACCAAGGACAGAACCGGGGCCACCACCCTGGGGCTTGGTCCTTGGGGACAGCAAGGTCCTGGCAGTTCCTGCTGAGCTCCTCGGAGCCAAACCCCAGGGCCTTGCAGGGAGCAGAGGGAGCTGGAAGGAGATGCATCCCAAGAGATTCCTCACCATTCCCTGACTCTTCCCAGTCAGGGCCAGCAATTTTGGGATGGGTGAGAAGGGACCATTGAGAGCTAACAAACAGGAAAAACCTGCTTGGATATTTTGGATCGGAAAAGGAAAATCGAGGACAGAATYTCCCCCCTTGCTGCCCAACTTGGAGCCACTGAGCAGGGTCTGAGCAGGGCTGAGCACTCCCATCCCCAAGGAATTTCCCTCCAAGGTTAAAAATCTGCTCGAGCCTTCCCCAGCAGGTAATTTTGTCCTAATTAAATGAGCTGGGCTTTCCAGGAAACTTATGCTGATCATCATCCCATGCTTAATAATCTTGGTCAGGTAAATTCTTTTTTTAAACAACCAGTGAAGGTCACAACAATAAGGGGGGTTGGAATTAGATGGGGAGTTAATGGGAATTTAATGGGGGGCTGGAATTAGAGGAATTTCAGGCTAATCCATTATTTCATTCGAGATACCTTTAAAGAAATGCATTTAGAAATACCAGAGTAAGAAGGGGCCCCTGCTGAAATGAGAATGTTTATAGGGGGAATTTCAACCTGAATGGGAGCACTCAGGACAAAAGCACCACCCCAAAACAACAAAATGAGAGCAGATCCCAAGAAATTCCTAAAAATATTCAGGTTTAAAATCAGCATCTCCAGGAGCATCTTGGTACCCAGAGATTTCCCACAGCCAGAAAACCCTGAGGGCTGGAGGAGCTCAAGCCAGGCTTTGGGAATTCAGGGTTTTGTTGATCCGTTCCCATCACATCAGTGATATCCCTCTYTCTGAGCACTCCCAGCCTGCCAACSCCTCACCCTGCCCTTCCTCCGAGGAATTTTCCACTGGAGGCCAACGGGCTTTAAATTCCATCAGGACCAACCCAGTGATGGGTTTGTGGTATCAATGCAGAGCAGGAGGGAGCCAGGTGCTCTGCCAGGTCTGGCTTGAGCGGCTTCGCCAGGCACAATCAAATCCCAGGCTTGTTTTATTTGCAACAATAAATTTGTTATTTAGTGAAGTCTCTGCGGGGAGCAGAGACCTCAAACCACCCCAAATTCAGCTTGGACCTGGAGACTGAGAGGCCACAATGGAGCAGGGCTGGGACAGCAGGGKCCAGGCTGTTCTGGAAGTGCTGATCCCATTTTATTGTTAAAAGAAATRACATGWACAGGGAAGGGAGCTGGGGAAGGGAATGGASCCCCAGGAGAGGCTGAGGGAGCTGGGAAAGGGGCTCAGCCTGGACAAAAGGAGGCTCAGGGGGGCCCTTGTGGCTCTGCACAACTCCCTGCCAGGAGGGGACAGCCGGGGGGGTCGGGCTCTGCTGCCAGGGAACAGGGACAGGAGGAGAGGGAACRGCCTCAGGCTGGGCCAGGGCAGGCTCAGGGTGGATATTGGGAATATTTCTCCATGGAAAGGGCTGTCCAGCCCTGGCACAGCTGCCCAGGGCAGGGCTGGAGTCATTTAACAGCCATGTGGATGTGGCACTTGGGGACAGGGGCACTGGTGGCCCTGGCAGCGCTGGGGGAACGATCCAAGTCCATTTTGTGAACAGACCTTTCCCAGGCTGAAGAATTCCCTGATTCTCTGCAAAGCTGTGGCTGTGTGGGTGCAGGGCTGGGGACACGGGGGGCTCAGGGCTCACCTTGTTGAGTTTGTTGGTTTTGGGGAGCGTTTGGCTGACGTGCAGGTCCGAGTAGCGCGGGGGCTTCCTCAGGGGGTTGTTGATGTCGCAGGGCACCGACTCTGTCCGGACTAACCTCGCTGGATTGAGAAGGGAGACAGGGAAAAGGGGATGGAGGGGAGGGGAAGAGAGAGGGAAGGACATCAAAGCTCGGCAGGAGCGCTCGGGGTCGCCCTGTGCTCGCGATTTGCTCTCCAAAGCGATTCCCGCGGCACYTCCAGCCTGGGATGGCAGCGGAACTTCGGGATCCTCCTGCACCCCGGCCACAGCCAACCCCCCCRGGGTGTGAGGCGGCAATTTGGGGGGTCCAGCAGCTGCCACGGCCCCTCCGTGAGCCGGGGCTCAGCCAGCACCATCCTGTTCCTTGCCGGAGCTTTTTGGGGTGAGGGGAAGGAGCTGGCTCTGAGATTGTTTTTGGGGGAAAAGCCAGCCTGAATGTTGGGGGACTCAGGAATGGTTTGACTCCAAGATAACGGATTTAGGAGCTAGGTTTGGGGGTTTTAGGGGGGGTGGGGAGGTATTTCAGTGATGCTGAGGCCACCCCAAAGCCATGCTGCTCCCAAAACACACAGCGGGCAGCTCCGGCTCTTGCAACATCACAGCCCTGAATCCCAAATCCTGCCCGTGCCAGGAGCCCCAGTGCCCCGGGACGCCGCCTYCCCTGCCTCAGAGCAGGGGCTGCAGCAGCTCCGAGCCTGACGGGGGGGTCTTCAACCGCTTCCACCCAAATTTGCTGCAAGCGAGGGSCGTGGGGATGGGGTGGAGGCTGTGAAATTGCCCCCTCCGAGGCGCCACCAGCACAATCCTTTTCCCCGGGGCTAAACCGAGGAGGGTTTGGGGGGATATCTGACACAAAGGAACAGCTTTAAGAGCTCAAAATTCAAGGCAAGAGCGATGGGAAGCGTTTCCCTCAGGCAGTCGCGGTCCTCTGGGCAGCAAGGGAGCCAAAATCTGGAAGAAAAGAGGTGGGAAGCGCCGCCCCGCCGTCCTGCCGCACACTCCTGCCTGCCTCTCTGTGGATTTTAGGCCGGGCTCTCCCGCAGGAGAGCGGGATCGGGCAGCTCCAAAAGCACCACGAGCATCCGCAGGGCCACGGCCGCGTCCCCGGCGCGGGGACCCCGCATGCACCGGGAGGTTCGGGGTCCCACATCCGCCCTGAGCTCTCGACAGAAGCAAAAGGCCAAAACCTGGTTGGACTTACCCCGTGCGGTGGGGAATCTGAAAAGAAAAGGAGGCAGGGGGAGGGTGGGTGGAAGTGGTTTGCAATGCAAATCTGCCTCGCCCCGACCGGCTCGTCTCCCTACAAGCGGAAAAAACGGTGGGTAACATTTCCCCGCAGCGCCCAAGCGGTTCGGGAGCCTCCGTCCCGCCGGGGACCCCGCCTGGGTCCGGCTCCCGAATCGCCCGGGGGGCTTTGGAAAGCTGTACCCGCTGGCAGCATCCTGGAGGCACGGGGCGGGCGGGAGAGGGGGCCTTACCTCCGCGGTGGATGATCAGCAGGTGACACGGAGGGGCCTCTTTGGTGCATTTGTTGTGGCACTTGAGCCTGGCAGGGGACAGAGAGAGAGGAGTGAGACGGGAACATTGAGGGGTGCAGAGACTTCATGGAGTGACGGGATAAGGGGGAACTTCTCCCCACTGCCAGAGGGCAGGGTCAGATGGGATTTGGGGAAGGAATTGTTCCCTGGGAGGGTGGGCAGGCCCTGGCACAGGGTGCCCAGAGCAGTTGTGGCTGCCCCTGCATCCCTGGCAGTGCCCAAGGCCAGGCTGGACAGGGCTTGGAGCAGCCTGGGACAGTGGAATTTGTCCCTGCCCGTGGCAATGAGATGAGCTTTAAGGTCCTTTCCCACCCAAAGCATTCCATGGTTCCACATCCCAGCTTCTCCCAGTCTGCATGGAGCAGCAGAGAGCAAGGAGAAGGTGRCCGTGTGGAAGGCAAATCCCAGCTCCCAAATGAATCACAGCCCAGCAAAATAATAATTAAAAAAAAAAAAAGAGCCTCTAAATTAGCCCTGTTTGGCTGATCCCAAACAGCTGCCAAGGATCTCTCCCAGCCCAACTCCCAAAACACCATGGCAGGGGTGGCACTGGATGGGCTTTAAGGTCCCTTCCCATCCAGGCCACTCTGGGATACGATGGAGCTTTTTCCTCCTTTTCCCCTCGGGTGCGAGGCTTTGGTTGCTCTCTCTGGCTGAGGGAGCCCTCCAGGCTCCCTGCTCCCCGTGATTCCCAGGCAGCAGGAGCAGGGATACACACACCCCTGGMTGGGATGCACATCCTGGAGAGTCAGGAAGGGCTGGCTGGCGGGACACAGGGGCTGCACACCCTTGGAAAACGCGTCCATCCCAATGGAGCAGCACAGAAATCCCCAGACCCGGGGGCTCTGCCCAGCTCCCCCTTCCTCTGCCAGCTGGGGGACCCCAAATTGTCACTGTGCCAGAGCTGGCTGAATTAAAGAGGCAGAGTCCTGCCCCGGGGGAGGGGTTCACTGGAAGGTGGGACAGGACCAGCTTTAAGGTCCCTTGCAGCCCAAACCATTCGATGATTCCATGGAACCCCCGTTCCCACCATCCTGCTGCTGGATGCTTGATTAAATTCAGGAGCAGCACAGGGGGAGAAGTGGCTGCCCTGGTCGCCAGCGTGTCCCTGCCACTGTGCCCCCCTCTCCTGGCTTTATTAAGGACATCTAGCCAAAATAAAGAGAGGATTTACAGCCTCTGGATATTCTGCAGAGCTTTTCTGGAGCCTGGGCAGGAGTCTGGAGGGCTTCACCCCCGGGTCATGCATWTAGGCATAGGCAGGCTCCCAAACCCTTCCCATTCCTCCTTAATTAAGGATGGAAACGCATCCCCAGCTCACGCTCTGCCAGGCCGGCAGAGAGCCATGGGGGAAAAGGGAAAAAGGAGGAAAGGATTTATCAAAACAAGGGGAAATGATGGGGAGAAAAAAAAAAAAAGAACGGCAGCTTCAAGTCAATGAGCTGGGTAATGAAAATTCAGGAGCTGCCCGTGTTAGCTTTTATTACAAAGCTGTTCCTTGAGGGAAAGGCAGGAATTAATTCGGTATTTGAGGCTTGGGGGGTTTGGGGTCCGGTTGTTTGTTTTACCTGTTGGTTCCCCTCTGCTTTCTGGGGCAAGGCTGGAAAAAACCTAAATGCCTTGTGTTCGCTCCCAACTTTTGACTGGCAGGGAATGGATTTGTTCTTTTCTGTAGGATTGCAGGGAGCAGGATTTGCACAGCCAGAGCCACAGCATCCCTGATCCCGGTCAGGGAGCAGGCACAGCATCCCTCCTCCAGCACGGAAAAGCCTCCAGCTCCCTGAGCGTGGATGCGACGGGAATCACCCCTTTAAATCCCTGTATTTGCTAACATCCCTTGCAGAAAAGCCCCACCAGCCGTGGAGGAACCGAGCGCTCCTCGGCAGGTTTAAATCCCAATTTACCAACTCATCAGCGCTTAATCAGCGGCAGCAGCGATCTTTATCGCTCCGCTGCCCGCAGACAATCACACATCCCCAGCTCCCCGCCCTGGGAAAGGCAATCCTGGCTCCAGCAGCTGCTTCCCRAGTGCTGGGGGCTGCACGGGCCGGTCCAGGGCTGGGCTGTGGGGGTTTGAGAGCAGCCCCAGGCTCTGCCCTSGCTGCTTTCCMGGTCCTGTCCCGTTTTACCCCCTCTCCTTTGCCCCATGGATTGACTGGTTTGGGCTGAGGTAGCTCCTCACGACCCTGCCAGGACCCAGAGGTGCCCGGAACTTGGCAGGAGCAGAGGCTACAGCCCAAAACCGTGGGCAAACCCAGCTGATGCCCAGAGCTCTCCCTGCACATCCATGTCCCGCAGGTAATTCCACAGGGAGTCCCCATAACGAGGGGATGCAAAGCCAGGCTTAGGGAGGACTGTCAGGATCTGACTCAGAGCTCTGGAGCCAGCAGAGCCGAGCTCTGGCAGGCACATCCTCCCCGAGGAGCCTGCCCCCATCCCAGGCACAGCCCCAGCCTTGCTTTGGGGTGTTGTTCACCCAATTCCACATCTGATCAAAGCTTCCTGCGAGGATGAGCTGGCGAGGGCCTGGCTGGGCTCTCGGTGCCCAAATCCCTGCTCGGCTCCCCTGACAAAACCCCGATCGTCCCCGCACAGCTTTGGGGAGTGGCACAAACAGCTCGGGCACGGCSCCGTACTTGCAGTTTTTGCATTTTAAGCCGAACAACATTCCCTTCCCGCAGACGGTGCAGGTCTGAGACATCCAGTACTTGGTGGAAAACCTGTGGAGAGAAACASGGAGAGAGTGGCCAGGGAGAGCTGAAGGCTCACGGATCTCCTGAGCCCTGCTTTATCCTCTCTGCCGCCCTCAAACCCCGCTGCAGGCGTTGRGGAATGTTTCTAGGGATGCCAAAACACAACCCCGAGCCTTCCTTTGGTTCTGGGAGCTTGTTCCAAAGGGAATCCAATCCCAGCTCCCTGTGATTCCTCAGCTTTGCCCACCCCAGGCACCCCCAGAACCCCTCCCCTACCCTGGGGACCAACGTTTCCAGCCCCTTGGGAAGCAGCTTCCCATCAAACAGCAGCACTGCTTCCAGTGCTTTTCCCTCTTCGGGGAGATAGGGAAGGGTTATCACGCAGAGATGGGGAATTTGCTGAAGGCTGGCAAGGTCACAGATAATACACAGCTTTTATTGATAGCGACTCGAGCCTTATCTAAACCAGATCTGCGCTGAAATGGAATTGCAATGGGCCTGGAGGACAGCACAGCCCGGCGTGGGAAAGAGGGGGAATGTCCCCAGTCTCCGTGTCCTGGAGCAGGGATGGGAAGGGAGATGCCCATCCCTCACCCCCCAGCCTGGCACGGCAGCAGTTTTATGGGATTTTATACCTGTGTTTGGTGGGGTTTTACACCTGTGTTTGATGGGGTTTTGTACCTGTGTTTGATGGGGTTTGTACCTGTGTTTGATGGGGTTTTGTACCTGTGTTTGATGGGGTTTTACACCTGTGTTTGATGGGGTTTGGTACCTGTGTTTGGTGGGGTTTGATACCTGTGTTTGGTGGGGTTTTGTACCTGTGTTTGGTGGGGTTTTACACCTGTGTTTGATGGGGTTTGATACCTGTGTTTGGTGGGGTTTGATACCTGTGTTTGATGGGGTTTGGTACCTGTGTTTGATGGGGTTTTGTACCTGTGTTTGATGGGGTTTGATACCTGTGTTTGATGGGGTTTTGTACCTGTGTTTGATGGAGTTTCCTAAATCCCGCCGGGGGATCTGCGGGGACCAGCGAGGCACTGACAGCGTATCTGCAGGGAGAGACAGGAGAAACCAGCACTGGTAACAACATCAAAGCTGGGATTCAAGTGTTTTTTGGGAAGGGCAGCAAAGGATGTGCACAAAAAWTGGGATTTTCCTTCTATTTCCCCCTGGAATGCTGAGCTCCCTGTCTGGAAAGCAGGAGAGGAACCTCTGGGCTTTGTGGGTCTGTGGGAATTGGGGCTTCCTGTCCAAGTTTGGACCTGGGAGGGGACAGGAGAGGGTGCATCCATGCTCAGGCAGGGCAGGAATGCAAAACCTTTGGAATCACATGAGGGTGTCCAAACAAGAAAGGGAAATAAAGCTGGAACAGCCTCATSGTCAGTTTTTAGTGAGACATCATGGCTTGAGGTGGCAGCTGAGGAAAAGCTGAGTGCCAGCCACTCCAAAGGTGATCCTGTTCATACTCCGAGGGAAGAACAGAGTTAAAAGCAGTCCCGGTGCTCTCCTTCCAAGGGAAAGGCAGGAGAGGGATAAGGAAAAAGAGGGAAGTTCACAGGAAGGTAATGAGGAGCACGGCCACGCTTGGATTCCACATCCTCCTGCAGCCTCAGCGAGAGGGGAAAAGCTGCTCCTCCTCCTCCTCCTCCTCCTCCTCCTCCTCTTGCTCCTCTCCTGCTCCTCCTGGCCTCGGGAAGGGCTGGCCCGCGGGATGCTCAGTCCCGGGAGCCGATCCGTGCCGGGATCCAAAGGCTGGGTTTGCACTCAGGGATTTGGGAGGTTTCCCGGGCACCCGTGGCGGTTCCCGGCTGTTTGCTCAGAGTGCCGGCAAATCCCTGGCTAAACAGGCGCTGGATATTATCCCTGGGAGCGGGAGAGCCGCTGTTTGCTTTAATATCCATTTTAATATAGCGGCAGGCACGGGGCTCTAATTGCGCTCGCTGGCTGAAGGTTACATTTACATCCCGCGCCCTGGGTCAGAAATCCTGGGAGCATCCCGAGCTCRTCCTGCTCCAGCACCTCCGACCCGCAGAGCTCTGGGTCCTTCTCTTCTCCTGCTCATTGCACAGGCAGAGGCAGCAATTGAGATGTCAGAATCACGGAATCGTGGGATGCTTTGGGATGGAGGGGACAGGAAAATCATCTCATTCCCATGGGCAGGGACAGCTCCCACTGTCCCAGGCTGCTCCAAGCCCTGTCCAGCCTGGCCTTGGACATTCCCAGGGATGCCGGGGCAGCCACAGCTGCTCTGGGCACCCTGTGCCAGGGCCTGCCCACCCTGCCAGGGAACAATTCCTGCCCAATATCCCATCCAGCCCTGCCCTGTGGCAGTGGGAAGCCATTCCCTGTGTCCTGGTTTTATCCATCCATGTAAAAAGTCACTCTCCCTAATTTTTAGAAGCTCCCTGCAAAGCCAAGGAGGGGAATTCACTGGCACCACAATGCCAATATTTTTGATATTTTCTCACCRGTCTTTGTGACAACTCACCCTGGGCTGCTGGAGCAGCCTCCCTGCAGTACCTCCACATGCACAGCCTCGCAGGGGTGGGGATTTGGTGCACAAATCCCAGAGGCGAGCTGTAAGGAGTGACCCCTGCACGCACAGCTCCTGCCCCCCTCACTGCTCCCTGTTACAGAACCGAGCTGCCACCACCCCCCTCCTTACACCGCCGAACAGCCGGGCCAGAGCAGCTCCTCTCCTGGAATTAAATTACAACCTCCGCGTTATCAGCCACGATTTATTCYCACTAACTTTCGGCTGGCCTCAATTAAATCCTGCCAGCCCGGCGAGGGGGAGAGGGGATGGAGGCAWCGGCGGCTGCTGAGCCTTTTAATTACTTTCTAAATGTGCTCGCTGCAAAAAAAATGTATCGGAGTGTAGCGGGGATTTTGACCTCGTAACACAAATGAGCCCGACGTGACTCACAGCTAATTACCTTCATTAGCGGCAGCGAGCCACGTAGGATCGCGGCGTTTAACAATAGAGCCGCTGTGGGCAGGAGGGGAAAGCGGCGGAGCGGGGCAGGAGGGCAGGGAAAGGCACCGGGGATCGGCCCCGAGGGCTCGGGGGGCTCTGGGGTTAATTGGGGATTCTCCCCTTGACCCGGATTCCCGCCCGGAGGAAAAGCGATGTTAACCCGGGGGATGCCCAGGGGGAAGGTGGAGATGCTGCAGCCTCCCCCCAGCGCAGGAGGAACGTTCCCATTGAAACCCCCCAAATCGGCACAATTAGCGTTAATTACAAGGCGGAARAACCCCATGAGCGCGTCTTGTTTCAGGGTGGGAGGGTCAGGCCCTGTCGTGGGGACCCCGTGATGGAGAGGTGGCAGCGGGACCGCGGGTCCTCGCAAGCTTTGAGGCGTGACAGCGGCTGGTTCTGCCCCATCCTCCCCATTTCCCTTCCTCCCTCCCTCTCTCCCTGCTCCCTCCGCAGCCCCCGTGCCGGTCATTGCCCAAGCCTTTATCACCAGCGATCCCCTGCCTGCTTCGAGACTCCAAACTCTCCCTGGCCATCATTCCCCTCCATAATTCCCCCCGCTCCCGCTCCGAGCTGGCATTTTACTGGGCACAGGTGGAATTCCTCAGGGTGGCACCCACGGAGCCTTGCCCCGCTCACCCACCCCATTCCTGCCTCCCGAGGGGTTCCCAAAAGCCAAACCCCGCTTCCCCTGGCGCTGCCCGGTGCCAGCAGAGCCGCGGTGCCAGGGAATGCCACCCTCCTTCCAACACCGCCGTGTTTTCCCAGCAAAGGTCAGGGCTGGTGCTCCGCGCGGCACAGCTCATCCCAAAATCAACAGCCGCGCTTGATGGGATCAGCCGTGCCAGGAGCAGCCGGGAAGGGGGAAAGCAGCCGGGTGAAGGGTGACAGCCACCTCCGGCGTGTCCCTGACAGGCGACACGGCACAAGAGCGCTGCCASCCGGCTCGGCGGCGGTGACAGGCAGCTGTGACAGCCAGCGCCGCTCCTGAGTGGCACCCGAGCGCCTCGGAGGTGACGGCGCTGCCKTGGCCGTGACGCCCTCGCTGCCCCTGCTGCCATGCCGTGAATCCCGGCTGGCTCCCGGCTGGCATGGCTGGSCATGTCCCGCATGGAGAACAGCACCTGGAGCTTCCCTGTTCCCTTCTTTTGGGGTTCCACCCTCCCAGGGTGGGCGGTGATGCCCTCGGAGAGCCCCAAACCCTCACCAGGGACAGCTGGAGCATCTTCCAGGGATGGCAGCAGTGCCAAAACACACGGATGGGGCTGTGTTTTGTCACAACTGCCCCTTCCTCATCTCCTGGGCCCTGTCTGGATCGCAGGGAATTGGTGGGAGCRCGTTAYCCATCCTGATAAACAAACCCTCCTYCTCCTMCTRCAGCAGACATGTTCATGTTGGGAATGGCATGGATACAATCCATGGACTCGGTAAGAATCCCRGGATGAGTCACTGCAAAGCCAAGGAATGGCCAGGATAATTGCACTTATCCCAGACATCCCAGGCTGTCACCAAAACGCTCCCAAGGGGGTGAGTCCCATGGAGAGATTCAGGGGAGACCAGGCTGGAGCCTCTTCCCAGAAGAGTTCAATGGCTAAAGATATCCAGGATCAGGAATTTCTCTACCACCAGGCAAAAATCCCAGTCCAGAGACAAATCATAATATCCATGGAATGGTTTGGATGGAAAGGAATTTTAAAGACGCTCTTGTTCCACCCCCTGCCATGGGCAGGGACACCTGCCACTGTCCCAGGCTGCTCCAAGCCCTGTCCAGCCTGGCCTTGGGCACTGCCAGGGATCCAGGGGCAGCCACAGCTGCTCTGGGCACCCTGTGCCAGCTCCAGGGACAGAGTTCCAATGTCTCCACCCGTGGCAGTTCCAGGGACACTGTCCCAGKGTCTCCCCACCATCCTGAGTTTGGTTCCAGCTGGGAGCACCCCTGGGAGATGCTCTGCAGCAAAGTCCCTTCCTGAGACATCCCAGGCCTTGCTCCTGCTGCTTCCAGGCCAAAACAGGATGAGAGAGATCCCAGAGCAGCTGCTCCAGTAGCTTTCCCTCCCCAGGATAKAAATCCATGCAGGATTCAAAGGCAGTGACCTGCTGCCTCCATGTGCACATGGCAAATATTCCACACGGAATTTGATCCAGTGGGAAGTGTCCCTGCCCATGCAGGGGTTGGACTGGGATGGTCTTTAAGGTCCTTTCCGACCCCGTGGATCACAGCCAGGTCCAGTGGGTGGAAGGATGATCCAGGATGGATCCAGCAGGATGAAACCAGACCTGAGCCAGAGCAGAGGGGATCACCCAAAGCAGGAGCTGTTCCCGGAGCGTCTCCCCAGTAAGGAAAGAGTCCCTTTCTAATCCGGGAGTTCCCCTTCCCAGCGTGACAATCCCGTTTATCCAGCTCAAATGTCACGTTCAGCTGGCTTAAAGTCTCACATTGGGATTTTCCCCACCAATTCCCGGCCTTGCAGGCTCAGTGAGGCTTATCCAGACAAAGCTGGGAACCCTCCGGAGCCTGGCTGCCAGCTGTGGCCAGCTGTGGCTGCAGGGAGCTGCCAGATGTGCTGCCRGCACAGCTGGGGATGCTCCTGCTGTGGCTCGTGCAGGAAGGTTCAGGGAGCAGGGAGCCACCAGTGGTGCCCAAGAAAGGAGGTTCCCTTTGGGAAGTCCCCTCCTGGAGGTGGCTGGGGCTGGGACAGCGTTGGGAGAAGTGTCCCTTCACCGAGCCAGCACTGGGAATGGGATGAGCACAGAGAGGGGACATGCTCTGGATGGCACTGGCTGCTTCCCCAGGTCACCTTCAACACCACTGGCACGTCCTTGGGTCCAGCCWGGTGCTTTCCAGCAGAAAAGCTGGATTTGGGGCTCTGGGACTGGACATTTTCCTGGATACCTGTCCCCCAAACCTACCCGAGGTCCCCCCTTCAGGGGCTCTTKCACAGATGGTTCAGGGGCTGGGGGGGCTCCAGGAGCTCTGGTGGCATCTCAGCACTTGTCATTTGGCCATCCCTGGCTGGGATCCTGCTCATGCCCAACACCATAAACTGCAAATTCTTTGCTCACAAAGCCAAGAGGAAGAGGCAGGRCCAGGATTCAGGAGAATCCCCCCAGAGCAGCCCCTCAGTGGATGTGATGGAGCTGTCACACAGCACTGGGCAGGAGGGGACAGCCCACATTAAATCAGCTGTTCTACAACTTCTACAACTTCCACAACTTCCTCCCGAGGGGCAGCTCCAATCTCTGCTCCCTGGGACAGGGACAGCACCCAGGGMASGGCTGGAGCTGGGCCAGGGCAGGCTCAGGCTGCAGAGCAGGGAAAGGTTCTTCCCCCAGAGGGTGCTGGGCACTGCCCAGGCTCCCCAGGGAATGGGCACGGCCCCGAGGCTGCCACAGCTCCAGGAGCCTTTGGACAGCACTGCCAGGGATGCCCAGGGTGGGGTTGGTGGGGTCTGTGCAGGGACAGGGGCTGGATCAATGATCCCTGTGGATCAGCTCGGGATATTCCATGATCCTGTGGTTCCCCCAGCCAGATTTGTGCTGCCAGAGGAAGAGGTTCCTTCTGCAGCTCCCTCCAGCCCCCGGTGAAAATCCATTCCCATCACGACAAAGGGACGTTGAAAATCAGAGGGAAGCACCCAAACCCACTCCTGACCTGGGCCAGGGATGACTCAGATGGGAATGTGCTCCTGCCAGGAACAGCAGGAAAAGAAATCATGGAGAGACAGCCAGGGAGGGACGGGGCTGTGCTGGGCTCCCCTCACCCATCTCCAGCTGACAACAACAACGATTYTTGTGTTTCCATGCTTAGGGAACTAATTCCACAGCAATCCAGAGCATCTGGGTGCCTCCATGCTGCTCCCACAGGAGGAAAAGGGAAGAGGGATTKTTAGAAAAGCCCATAGGGATGGGATATTGTGGAGGGCTCAGCTGTGGAACCACCAAAAGGATGGGGACAGGGAATCCTTGGGATGCAGGGAGGGCTTGGAGCAGCCARCTCTWGTGGGAGGTGTCCCTGCCCATGGAAGTGGATCAGCTTCAAGCTCCCTTCCAGCCCAAATCATTCCATGATTCTGCTCCCTACACACAAATGTCTGCCCTGCTTGGCACAGCTCCCACACGGATGTTGATCCTGCAAGGACCAAACAGCTCCGCTGATGCCGAAACCTCCCGGCAGGGATCAACCAGCTGGGGAAACCCAGCTCCCATGCAGCCTGGAAAACATTCCCAGCAGCCAGGGAAGTGAGAGGGAAATGAGAGGAGACACCTCTCGAGCAGGGTTAGTCACTTGGCAGCCCATCACTTCCCATGGCATCCCGCTCCGGCGGTGCCACGTTCCATCAGGATGTCACAGCACGGGATGTGATCCAACACCGAGGCGTGAGCAAAGCTAATCCAARGAGACACGCACGGGGGTGGCTGGGAACGGGCTCTGGGCCCTGCTTTCTGCTCTGCTGGTCAGGCTGCCAGCTGAGCACGGACAGGTCCATGTGGGAAACAGCAAGGAAAAAATCCCCCTCGCTCCAGGCAAATCCAGAGTCGGGTGTTGGAAATCTCTGGGAATAGCGCTGTGTGCCTGCAGAGCTCCTGCCAGGCACCACTGCCCCCAAAGGCAAAGGGACAGGGGGAAAAGGACGGCAGGATGGGCTGGATGAGCCCTCAGTGATCCCAGACTGCAGGGGAGGGGAGGGGAGGGG
>CADDXX010000304.1:334598-352557 GCA_902810485.1 Alauda arvensis
TGGCGCGGAGGCTGCGGGCCCCGCGCTGGCTGGAGCCCGGGCAGGAGCAGCGGCTCTTCCAGCGGCTGGAGGAGGAGTTCCTGGCCAACACGCGGCTGCTGGAGCAGCTGGGGGACACGGAGAGCCCCCCTCCCGCGCCCCCCGCCGCCGCTGACTCGGCCTATTGCTCCTCGTCATCCTCGTCCTCCTCKCTGAACGTGTTCGCCAAGCACGGGCTGCCCGGCGGGAGCAGCGACGGGAACAACAACGGSAACAACGGGAACAATAACGGGAACMACGGCGGCTGCCCCCCGCTGCCGAACAACCCCACCCTGGCAGACGCGAGGCGCCGCTCCACCTTGTCCAGCTCYTCCGACGAGAGCTGCTGCTTCCCGGCCTCCTGGGACCACCGGGACACCGCGGGGAACCCCGGCTCCGACACCGACTGGGCCACGGGGGACGACGAGCTGATGGAGACGGAGGAGAACCCCGGGCTGGGGGTCCCCGCGCCCCCGCCGCGGCCCTGGGCCAAGCCCCGGCTGGACACGCAGCCCCACAAAACGCCCTCCCGCATCCCCACGCCCCGGGGCTTCGGGGCCGGCGCCCACCGMGCCGCGAACGGCAGCGCCAAGGCCTGGGGGGCTCTGCAGAGCATCCCCTCCTCCCTCCTGGAGCGCCAGGGGCTGGAGGAGAACGCGTGGCCCTGAGGGGTCGGTGGCCATGGCAGCTCCTGGCAGCACTGGGGACATCCCCGAGCTGCTGGGGACGGTGGAGGCGGTGCCGGATGGACACGCCCGGCCAGGCCATGGCCACAGAGCTGGGGTGGCCAGGACCTCTTCAATTGGTGGCTGTTGGCATCGGGGTGGGCCCTGCAAGGAGCCCCCAGCCAGGCCCGGAGGGTGCCAGGGGTGTCCCCATCCCATGGGGAGCAGCTCCACAGGTTGGGGCTGTCCTGTGGTCAGGGCAGTGGTGGCCAGAGCAGAGCTGGCACCTGGGAATGGSGCTGGAGAGCACCCAGTTCTTCTCTTCCTGCTCTCTTCATCTCTCCTCATTCTTCTCCACTTGTTTTCCTCATCTTAACCTTCTCTTCCTGTCTTCTCATCATGCTTCTCATCTCATTTTCTCTCTCCTTTCTTCTTTTGGGCTGCCTCCTCCTTCTCTTGTCTTCTCCTCTCTCCCTCTTGGCCTTCACATCCTTCTCCTCTTCTTGACCTTCCCCTTTTACCTTCTTGGCCCCCTTCTCATCTCTCTCCACCCCTGGGATGACTTGGGGACATGCAGTTGGTCACCACAACCCATTTCAGGGCAGGAGGGGTCAGTGTTCCCTCTCCAGCCCCCAGCCAGCCCCAGCACTGCCCAGAGCTCGTGTTGATGTCCCTGGGGTGGGACAGGGCTGTGACCCCAGCCCAGGCCACCGTGGCCCCACCCTGCAGCCCTGCATGTCCTCTCCAGGCAGTAAAGACCAACGGAGCTGAGCCCACCATGTCTGCTCATCTGTCCAGGGGGATTCAGACCCCTCAGGCCCAAGGGAGGAAGGCTCTGGGGGTCCCAGGAAGGGTGGGAGCAGCRAAGAGCTGGGGCAAGGCTGAGTCCCAATGTCCTGTACCCCATTACAGCCACGAGGACCCCTCCAGAGGTGTCCCTGGAGCCCAAAGTGCCCCATGCCAGGGACCTCCACCTGAGGGCTGCTGGCCCAGGGGGACAGGGACACGCTCTGGGCAGGCTGTGGGTCACCAGGAGGGTCCAGAGCTGCTGGTGGTGACCACCCTGCTGTGATTTTGGGGGTTCCAAAGCAGGGTGTGCACCTGCACACCTGCCCTGCCTCTCCTCTGGGAGTGGGGCTGGTGGCCCGGGGGGTGTCCCAGAGCAGGACTCAGTGGTGCTGCCCAAGCTTGTCAGGGACTGTCACCCACCCCACAGGGACCCCACACCTGTCCCCAACCCCAGCAGGGGCTCAGGACACCATGTAGGGGTGCAGGGCCACCTTGGCCATCAGGCTGAGAGGCTCCAGGAGCAGAGCCAAGAGCTTTCCAGGCCCATCCTGTCCCCGTGTCCCTGCCCCACRGGCCCAGCCCTGCCCATGTGCTGTGTCAGGCCCTGCTGTGCCAGAGGCCACTGGCCCCAGCAAGGCTTTATCTGGCCCTGCAGTGCTGGCAGGAAGCTCCCAGGGCCCTGCTTCCCTCGGGATCACSGGGCCATGGCCACCCCGGCAGCGTCCCCAGGGGCCAGTGTCACCTTTATTCAACATTCCCTTCAAAGCAGTGAACATTACAATATATTTATCTTTCATATATTAGAGATTTCCTGCTTCGAGGGAGGGGGGGGACCCATGGCTTGATTKAGGGTGGAAAGGAGCAGTGGGAGCTCCAGKGGAGCACCCAGGGGTGCCAGGGGGGAGCAGAGGGAGCTGGGCAGGGGCAGAGGGGACACTCAGAGCCCTCCCAGCCCTGTGGCAGGGGCTGGAAAAGCCCTTTGTAACCTGCACAGCCTCACATTTGGGATCCTCGAGCCCTTCTGGGAGCTTTGGGAAGGGCTCCCATGGAAAGGAGACCCTCTGTGAAGGGCTCTCCCACAGCTCTGCTGGACCAGGGCACAAAACCAGGAGAGGCAGAGAGAGGGGGAAGAAGCCAAAGCTGTTTCCCACCTGCTCCAGCCCCAAATCCCAGGGCTCCAGGGGGACCTGCAGCCAGAGGCACCTAATCCCASAGCACTCTGGGTCCCCCAGCTGCTATTCCCAGGCTTTGGAATGCTGAACCCACCACCAGCCACCACTCCATGAGAGCCARGACAGGAGCTGGGGTTTTTGGGAGGTGGGAGAGCAGCCCCCCCACAGCTCCCAGCTAGAGGGTGAAACTGGGATCTGGGGGAGCAACAGCAGCTGGGAGGACAGGGCATCACTCACACAGGGATTGCTACAGGGACTGGGGACAGCCCCCTCCACCCCCTCCAGGAGAGGGAGAATCCCAGGGCCTGGCAGGTTCCTGGGCAGAAGGGAAGGGGACATGCACACGGATCCGGCCCTGCTTCCTCGGGCGGGACAGGGACACAGGAGGAGGAGGAGGAGGGGCTGCAGCAGCACCTCAGTTCTTCAGGATKGTCTCATAGGCCTGGTACACGTACTGGGACACCTCTGGTGCTCGGCATTTCAGGGATAACTGTGAGGAGAGAGGGAAAAGCGGGCTCATGGCATCCCACCCCGTGCTGGAGAGCCAGCAGACCCAAAGCAGAGCCCTGCATGCTGCAGCACCCTCCCACAGGGCAGGCCAGCTCCTGGTTTCAGCTGGAAAAGGTTATTTAACCCCTACAAGCCCTCCCAGGGCAGAGCCATCCACATGCAGCACAGGCAGGGARCAGGCAGGGRCAACACTCCAGCTTTTGGGATTGGATTCAGTGCCTGGCGCTCCAGGGTGAAGGGTTCCCCAAAAACAYCCTCCTCTCCAAAGAGGAACGAGCCCCTTCAGGTGTTTGCTTAAATATTAAATCAGTCCAAAATCAATTAGCTCCTCAAGCACACAGAGTTCATGGATAATCCTCTGGGATAAGGATTGGCAGCTCTCCTCATCCCCACTGAAACCAGCAGGGCAGCAGGGACATCCCAACCCTCAGGAATGTCCCTCTCCTTGTGGGAAGGAGAGGCAGGAGGCACCAGGAGACTGGCAGGGCAGGGGAAGAACATCGGGGGAGGGAGGAACATCCAGGCAGCAGGCAGGGAGAGCCCAAAGCCAGGCAAAAACCAGTGTCTAACCTCCAAATCCTGCARGGGCGGGCAGGCGGCGAGGGCGGGCGGCGGGGAGGGAGACACAGAGAGAGGAGTCAGGGTGACACAGCTCGTCCCACCCAAGGACAGCAGGCTGCCAGGGAGGTGGGGAGGGGACAGGGAGAGCAGGACACCGGGATGGCTCGTGGATAAGGTGTGGAGAGACCCCTGCTCAGGGGCTGCTCCGAGGACAGGGTTTAATGGAGCTGGGGGGGTTGGGACCCCTCTGTGTCCTCCAGCTGCCCCCACAGGAGCAGTGTCACCCTCCCAGGACAGAGGGACAGCGGGGCTGGCACCAGCACCACCAGGGCCGTGCCCCCCAGCCTGGGCAGGGAAGGCAGGGAGCTGCCCAGGGGGATGGGAGCAGCAGGGGCTGGGATGTACCGTGAAGTTGGGGTTGCTGGGCTGGATCCGGAGCTCTGCCAGCACCCAGATGCCRTTGGTGAGCTTCAGGGACTGGTARAGCATGTCCTGGCCCTCCACGTTCCTCTTGGCAATGGTGAAGATGTTGCTGCCTTGGAGTTTGCTGCTCACAGCATCTGGGATGGGAGAGAGAGGCTGGGCTGACCCCCTGCTCCCTCTGGAGCTGCTCCTGCCCCATCTCCTCCCCACCTTGTCATGGAAGAGGTTTAGATTGGGTATTTGGGAGAATTGCTTCATGGAAAGGGTGGTCAGGATGGCACAGCTGCCCACAGCTGGAGTCCCCCTCCGTGTGGATGTGGCCCTTGGGGACAGGGTTAGTTAAGCAYGACCTGAGCCAGGCCCTTCCGAGGRGGTGGGACCCACCTGCATTGAGGGAACACTCTTTGATCTGGAACTGGGTCTCGTTCTCRTTGGGAATGTCCTTCCAAGTGGCCAGGAACATCTGCCTCTCTGCAGGGAGAGAGAACACCAGCACTGAGGGAGCTGCCAGACTGGCCACCCCCAAAGGTGACACAATACAGGTGACATGGCAGTGAAGGTATGTCACCCTGCCACCCCCTCCAGCAGCTCCCCAAGGCCAGGCTCAGGGCAGCCACCTGCTTTTGGGGGCTCAGCCAATGTGATCAGGAAGGTTCCAGGAGCTGGAATGGCACCTGGAGAGAGGTGACAGCACCTTGCTGGAGCCATGGTCACCCAACTCACCCATCTTGCCATCCTCCACAAACAGGATGTGCAGGGGGTACAGGGTGCTGAAGTAGAAGACGTCGATGTTGTTCTTCACAGCCACCTGGGGTGGAAGGACACGGGGATTTCAACCCCTCCAACCCACAGCAGGTTCCCAAAATGTCCCATCCCATCCCATCCCATCCCATCCCAATCCAATCCCATCCCATCCCATCCCTCTGGAGCCAGGTGTTGAGGTGTCACTGACTCCTGCTGTCACACCTCCCTCTGGATTTCTCCAAGGGACCCTGCCCCATCCCCAGCTCCCCAGGAGGGGACACCCCCGTGTTCCCCACCTGGAGGTTGTTGAGGGGGTCCATCTTCATGACGGAGCCCACGGTGTTGAGGGGCAGGGAGATCTCCACGGACTGGTTGGGAGCCAGAGGTGCGTGCACCTGGAGAGGAGCTGCTGGGGCCAGGCCGAAGCTGGGGGGACACCAGGGAGGGCAGGGGATCAGGGTGGGGACAGCAGGTGATGGCACAAGGCACTGTCCATCCAACCCTGGCACTCCCTGCCTTTCCCCACCACCATGCCAGGAATTGCCTTGCTGCCCCTGCAGTGTCCAGGACAGGGCTGGTTCCTGCCCTGCCCACCCTGGGCCACCCCCAAGATCTCCCTCCTTCYTCCTGCACACCCATCTGTAGCATTCCTGCAACATTCCCTCAGGGCCTTTGAGGGAAAAGGAAGCACCAGTTCCCCAGGACAATGGTCAGAGCCCTGAGGAACAGCCTCTTCAGCCAACTTCTTAGAGGCTTTGGTTTGATGTTCATCACCACCACAGCCATCAGAGAGAGAAGAGTCATCACCAGAGGCTGTTCCCAGCACTTGCAGCTCCCTCCTCATGCCCTTTTCCACACTAAACTGCTCAGGGCTCTCCACGAGTCCCAGGAGAGGCCAGCCCAGGTGGGACTCACCTGTTGCGGTTGAACTGGATGGCAAAGTCAGACATGACCTGCAGGGCTTTGTTGGTCAGCACSAGGTCCATGGAGATGGAGCCCACCTGGCGGCTGAAGGTGCCAGAGATCTCCAGCCCCTTGGCTTTCATGGCAGGCAGCCAGACCTGGGCCAAGGACACAAGAAACCTTTGGGATGTCAGCCAGAAGAGACCCTCAGGTGCTCCCCCAGCTCCTCCAGGGGAGGCTCTGCTGTGGAGGGATGGGCACGGGGGTCTGTGTCCCCCTGAACCCCCAGCTTGGCTGCCCCACTCACCGCTTTGGGGGCCACGTAGGATCCTGAGAGGGTCCCCACCCCACCAGTGAGGTCGAAGAGGTCACCCAGGCCAGTGCCAAGGGGTGCCCCCACGTTTGTGGGTGCCGTGGTGCTGGGGGCTGSTGTGAAGGTGCTGCCACCGCCGCTGCCCATCTGTGGGGACAAGGGAGGGGTTACAGGGGGCACTGYRGGGAGGGAGGCAGGAGGAGGAAGAGGAGGATGAGGAGGAGGATGCAGAGAATGAGAGGGTTTGGGTGTGAGGCACACTCACAGCAGGGCTGCCTCCCACATCACTGCGCAGCTGCAAGAGAAGAAAGGGGCATCAGCAGGGGCAGGGCTGAGGTCACAGGGATCCCCAAAATGTCCCCTCTGGACAGTCCCTGAAAGCAGCAGCTGGGATGCTCCAGKGGTCCCAGACCAGGAGCTGGGAGGGGCCATGGCTGTCCCAAGGGCAGGGAGGTGTCACTGGGGCTGGGAGGGGAGCAGGGGCAGCCAGGGGGGCACGGGGCTGGGCACAGGGTGATCCATACCCCTTCCGACTCGTCCCCCATCTCCAAGCAGAAGCAGGCAAGGTGGAGAGAAGAGGCAGCCACATGCAGAGAGAAGSCAGGAGAGAAGAGACAAAAAGAGAGAGAGAAGACAAGGGGAGGAGGGGACAGAGGTTAGTCCAGACACATCTGTCAGTCTGTCCATGGCTGTCCTGGAGCCAGGGGACAGAGCCAGACCCAATTCCCAGCTGCAGTGCCAGCCCATCACCAATCCCTGTGAGCCACAAGGCGCCAGGGCAGCACTTGCAGGGTTACAAAACAGGAAAGGCAGCACCACAGCCTCCCCTGGGGATAGATGTGCTGCATTTCATGAGTCATGGAGCAAACCCCAAACTCTGTTCCTTCAGGGAGCCTGGCCCATCTCCAGCACCCACAGGGCAGGTGCTCCCACACAGGGAGAGSTTTCCATCCCACCTCACCCCGAGGGCAAAGCACTTCTTGGGCTGCATTCTTAGGAGGACACACTTGTCTCCTCTGGATCTCCTGGCACAGGGGACACTCCCACRGGCTGGCACATCCTGGCCCAGCCCTGCAGCAGTTTGGGGGTCAGAGAGGGGCCCCCAAGAGCAGCCACTGCTGCAGCACAGGACATGGAGTGGGAACATCCACACCAAGCAAGAGAAAAGGCACTGGGAAGTGGTGGTCCCCCCATTGGATAATGGCAGGATGAACCGGGGTGCAGTGCCCTCTGTCCTCACCCACTGCAGGAAAGGACCAGCCCGGATGTCCCCAGGCTGACAAGTCTGTCCCATCCCAGGACAGCCCACACCAGAGGCAGCATCAAGCCCAGCCAATGCCAACGGGACAGCCTGGGATCAGGGGAGGAGCAGGGGAGCTGGGACGTACCAGGCAGTCCAAGCCACCCCCGAGGAGGTCCACTGCGCCCATCTGCACGGCGGGGGTGGCCACSGGGGGGCCCAGGTCCAGGTTGAGCAGGTCCCCCAGCAGGTCCCCCTGCGTGGGGATCACTGCAGGCTGCTCTGCTGCCGGCCCCCCTGGCGGGGCTGTGTCCGGGCTCTCCACACTCTCACTCCTGAGGGGAATGGCATGGGAAAGATGTGAGAGAGAGTGAGGAGCTCCAGCTGGGACAGGAGGTCCCACTGCAGACAGGAGCTTGCCCAGTTGGACCCTCCACTCCATCCTGGCTGCCAGCACATTCTCAAGGAGATTACCTTCCACTGAGATCACTCCTTCAGCTTTTTAAGGACAGGGCTGAACCCACACAGCCCTGCTCCTACAGAACCTCCCTTGGGGATGGAGGCTCATCTTTGTGCTCCACACAGCAGCCCCACAACTGCTCAGCTCCACATCCAACCCCCCTCCATCCACAGCCCAGCAGAGGGTGGGGACACAGGAACACTCACGAGCCCGTCCGTGGCAGCAARCTCTTGTGCACCACGCCCCTGCTGCCCTCCACGAAGGCGCTGGGGGGTTTGTGGTACACCGAGGCCAGCGTGCCGATGTAGCAGATGAGCTCGTCCAGCAGCGTGGGCTCGATCAGATCCGTCTCCTCCGAGATGAGCGGCTTCTCGGCCAGCACCACCTCCTTGGCAGCCACGGGGTCCGTGGAGAGCAGGCGCCAGTAGATGTAGCCACGGTCCCGCAGGTCGGGGTTGTCCGAGTCCTGGGGGGAGCCAKGGGGGAGCTGCAGCTGCTGCAGAGCTGCTCGGAGCTGCTYTTCCCATCTAAGCCTTGCCAGGAGGGATCACAGGGATCCAAGAGGCCACAAGGCACTCCCTGAGCCAAAGGAGTGTCCACACTCTGCAGGCTTCCAACTGTCAGCATTCCCAGAGGGACTGGGGACAAGGSATGGAGGGACAGGACACAGGGAATGGCTTCCCACTGCCAGWGGGCAGGGATGGATGGGRTATTRGGMAGRAATYSTTCCCTGKGARGGTGGKCAGGCCCTGGCACAGGGTGCCCAGAGCAGCTGTGGCTGYCCCTGGYAGTGTCSAAGGCCAGGYTGTACTCTGCCAGAGTAGAATGTGTCCCTCYAGGCTGGAACAAGAGGATCCTTAAGGTTTCTCCCAGSCCAAACCATTCMKAATTAAGCCCCAKTCMCCTGCCTGCTGTCACATGACGAAGCCATTCCCACTGCCCCAGGGGATGGGAAGCCCTGGGAAGCTCTCCCAGGTGTGACCCACCTGTGTGGCCAAGCTCAGCACCTGCTGCACCAGCTCCTGTGTCTCCGTGGGCTTCTTCAGGAACAGCTTCACGATGGCTGTCAGCAGCTGCAGCTGCACCTGTGGGGGACAGACAGGGTGACACAGACAGACAGACAGACAGGTCACACTGGGTTTGTGCAGGAACACATTAATTTGGCCCAGGACCTAACCCTAACCTGCCTTTCAAGGCACCAAAGGCACGGTGACCATGTCAGTGGCACATGTCAACACCTCACCTGGCCCCTTTCCAGCCCATTTCCACACCCTCAGACACAGGCTGACCCCAGCATTAAGGGGCAGGACCTTGGGAGCAGGTTACATGGTCCCACAGGGCACAGGCCAGAGCATCCTTTGACTTCCACAAGGACAAACTGCAGGAATTCCCCTGTGAGAGTCCCTCCCAACCTCTCAGGGAGCCTGGATCTCTGGTTTTGCTACTTAGCATTTGTAGGCTTTGCCCTATTCACTGTCACTTGGTTACAGGGTGTTTTGCACAGTTTTCCAGACATGGAAACCCTCCAAAATTCCACAGGCAAACCCACTGGCCTCGGTTGCCCTGGGAGACAGGGCAGGCACTGCYTCCTCTGCTCATTTTCCAGCTCCAAAGGGATCCTGTGCTGGCACAATGGGATAACCAGGTGACTGCTTGGTGCCTCTCAACCACAGAACAGGGAAAGCACTTGGGACAACGCCACGGTGGCATTTCATAGAACCATGGAACAGCTTGGGCTGGAAGGGACCTCAAACCCCATCTCATTCCCCCTCTTGCCAGGGCCAGAACACCTTCCACTGTCCCAGGTTACTCCAAGCCTGGACTACATCCACCCAAACCTGCTGCAGGACACGGCTGCTGCAAGCACCTGCAGGAACAATCCCTTCAGAGCAAACTGTGCCCTGCTCCACTTGGCTGTGTCACAGTGTCACCCTGAGGCAGCAGGAGCCCTGGCACACCTGGGTGCTCTCATCATGGAAGCCCTCCAGGAAGCTCTCGAGCAGCTCGTCGGCGTTGTCGATGCGCTCGGCGTATTCCCCYACGATCCAGATCATGGCAGCCCTGGCCTCGGGCTCATCCAGGGAATCCAGGTTCTCACAGAGCGTGGCRATCACGCTCTCGTACCTTCCCAAAGGGAGCACAGAAAGCAGGAGAAAGCTCACCAAGAGCGGGAGACCCGAATCCTGATCCATCCTAACTCCAAACCACATCCCACTGCCCAGAGCAGAACCCCCTGCCTGGGGCTGTCCCCTGGCCCCATGGGCAGTGCCCACACTGACCCCAGAGCACATTCCCTGCTCCTGAATTAACCCTGCCTGTCTGATCCACTCCTCTCTGGAGCAGTCCAGAGCTGCTGGCTATTCCTGCAGAGYTCTGCTCGTTACCAATTCAGTTCATTAGTATTTATTACCACTATTAGTCCCCGACTTCCTGATTACAGAGTTGCCTATTCATCCTTGGCTCAGCTGGAACATTCCCTCCCCTCTCCTCCTGCTGCCCTTGTTCCAGCATCAGGAGCTGGAGTGAGAGCCAGGGCCAGTTTCTGCTGACGCAGGGCACCCRCACATCCCTGGCAGCTCCTCTGCACTGGAGTGTCTGCATCTGCGACTGCCACCATGCACTGATCCTGGGGCTGGGGACAAAAAAACCCAAAGCCACCTGTGCTGGGGGGAGGCTCCAGGGGCTTCATCCCACCAAGAGTTTGTGGCACCCCAATCACCCAGGGGAGGGAAGAGCTCATGTGGGACTGGGAGCATCCCGGAGAATCCAAATCCCCAAGAATCCAAATCCCCAAGAATCCAAATCCCAGAGAACACAAATCCCCGAGAGTCCCCATCCCAGAGAGTCCCCACGCACTTGTTGGGGTACTTGCGGAAGATGTCCTTGATGACCACGATGGCCTCCTGCACCACGTAGTTGACCTTGGTCTGGATGAGGTCCAGCAGGGTGCTCACACAGCGCTCGGCCGATTGCTGCCAGGGGACTCGGTCACACAGSGACAGTGACCCCCTCAATCCCCATCCCAAACCCACCACTGCCACTTATACCCCCAAAATCCAACCCACAGCAGAACGGGGGACACATGAGTGTGACCTCCACATCCTGGTGTGGCTCCTCCTCCTCCTCTGCACATTCCCACAGGCTCCTCYATCCCCATGGGAAGCATTCCAGCCATGCAGAGACACCTTTCCAGGGAGCTTTTTAATAATCCCCTTTGGAAAATTATCCCCACAGGGAAGCAAAGCAACCAAGCAGCCCCTCAGGAAGGGATGGATTCCCTCCCAGCCCCCTGAGAAGGGACTGGTTCATTGCCAGCCTCTTGCAAAACGACTGGGACCTTCCCAGGCCCCTGGGATCAGCTCCCCCCCAGCCCCCTGGGAAGGGATCAGCTCCCTCCCAGCCCCTCGGGAAGGGATCAGCTCCCTCCCAGGCCCCTGGGAAGGGATCAGCTCCCTCCCAGCCCCTCGGGAAGGGATCAGCTCCCTNCCCTCGGGAAGGGATCAGCTCCCTCCCAGCCCCTCGGGAAGGGATCAGCTCCCTGGCAGTCCCACTCTGGTCCCCAACAAGCCACTTGTATTCACTGCATTCAGAACTCCTGGCCCTGTTTTAGGCAGGGATACTAAAGCAGCTCCAGTGGCAAAGGATAAGGGGATGGAATACTCTCCTGGCACCCCACTGATCCCCGTGGAACAACCATGGCTCATCCCCACACCTGGGAAGGCTCCAACTTGCGAATTCCTGGGGTGAGATGGCCACCAYGTGCTGGGAAGTGCTGCCCTGCCCAACCCCAGGTGCCACCAGGCCCTGCCATGTCCCAGCCCTCACCTCCACCTTGATGGCACAGCGGCCGATGGCTCTCACCGCCTTCCTGACAAAATCCACATCCACCTCCGTGGCGTATTCCTTCAGCTCTGCCAGCACCTGAGGGATGGCACAGCACACTGAGAGCCTGGCAGCAAGGCAAAGCCACCAGCACAGCACTGACCCAGCACGGGCAGGCGGGGTGGGACAGCTGCTCCCAGGCACATCCCACGAGCTGGGGCTGGGATTGGGACAGCCCTGGATGCCCCAGCTGCTGACCTGAGCTATGTTGGCCTGCGAGGCCAGGCGGATCATGATGTCCAGTTTCTCCAGTTTGACGTAGATGGGGTCGTTGTACTTGACAAAGAACACCTTCATCTCGTGCTTCAGGATCTCGGGCCTGGGGCAGCGAGAGGCAGCGTTAGGGGGGACACACACTCACTTCCACCACAATCCCAAGGCTTTGGGGGCCTAGTCAATGCCAAGGAATCCAAGTCATCGTGATCATCCCCCCAGGATTCTGCCCCTTGGCTCCCCTTTGCTGGCACACAGGGAACACAACCTTGTCACAAACACATGACAGACGTGAGGCAACGGGAGATGTTTGTCCTGCCAAGGCTGAAGGGACGTTTTAGTGGGAGCAGGGACACAAATCCAGACCCCAGGGCTAGGCTGGACCTTCCTCACCCTCTCTCTAAGCTGGGAAAGAGCTAGGCCAGGTCCAGCTCCAAGCTGCCYTCCACATTCCCACTCCCAGGGACGCTAATTGCTTTGCACTTCTCCCAGAAATTGCTGCTATTTTTAAGAGACGACCACGGCGCTGACTGGGAGGAGGACAAATCATCTGATGGGGCTGGGGCTCTCCAGCTGCCACTCCTGCTCCAGGCACACGTGTGGGGCCTTGGCCACCTCCTGCCCACCAGGATTTTAGATCAGCAAGGGGACAGAAGGACTCTGAGCWCTTGTTCAAAGAGGACAACTGTGGAGAAAGCAGCTGGCAGCACAAAAATCCCTCCCTTCGGAGTGACTACTCCGAACTCTCAAAGCTTTTGGCTTTGCCATCCTTTGCTGCCCCAAATAAAGAACAAATTAAACTAARGGATACATTAAACTGGAGATTCCAGMTTAGCTCCCTGCTCATTCCCTCACCTGACTGACTCAAGGCCAGGTTGGACAGGCCTKGGAGCAASCTGGTCTAGTGGAAGGTGTCCCATGGCAGGGGGTGGGATGAGATGAGCTTTAAGAGCCCTCCCAACCAAACCACTCCATRATTCCACGACTCYCCTTGGATTTTAAATAACAGAGAAGAACACACACTCCAGGATGTGTTGTGGCACTGCTGCAGTCAGAGGGATTGAAGCACCTGTGGCTCACAGGGGACACCTGGACACGCACCTTTTCTGCACGATGAGGTTGATGTTGCGGAGGGCCACGTACTGCAGCTCGGGCTCTGCAGACAGCAGAGTGACCAGGGGTGGGGCCAGCTTCTTCAGCAGAGTGCCATAATAATCCAGGTCCTTGGACAGCATCTCCATGAACTTCATCAGCACCTTGACAGCCGACAGCACCACGGCAGAGTTGGCGTGGGACAGCCGCGGTGTCACCCGCTCACAGATGCTGCAAGGASGGAAAGGAAATGATCCCAGCCCTTCCTCCTGCTGAAAAACTGCCAGCACGGAGGAAGGATTCACAGGGAAGCTGAGCAGCACTTGGGACCTTCCCAAAGAGGCTGAATTGGCTCCTGAATGCCCCAGTGAAGGTTATTCCCCAGGCCCTGCAGAACCTTCTGGCAGTGACCCCTTTTTGGGGCTCCCCGGTGCCYGTTGTCCCCTGCAGCCACATTTTAAGCAGCTCAAGGAGCACAATCCCAGTGCCAGGGCTCACTACAGGACCAGGGCAGGCTCCAGATGGCCATGCCCAAGGCACAGGTCCAGCAGATGCCTGTTGTCCTGCAGCAGGTCAGGAGATAAAGACTCTCCTCAGAGAAGAAGGGGCAGTGCCAAGCCCTGCCTGTCCCTCACCTCTGTGCTTCCCGGTCATCCTTGGGCATGTAGTTTGCCAGGCAGTCCAGGATGAAGATCTGGCCCCACTCAGTGCACTCGTTGAGGGCTGTGAGCAGCTTGTTGATGGACTGGGGGTTCAGGTCCAGGAGGTTGCTGCTGGGATGRGACTCCGCAATTTCCGACAGCGCCGCCACCGCGTTGGCCACCACCTGCCAGGGGGGACAGGGCATGCATTGGTGACACCAAACGTGGTGTGAGAGGGTGAGCTCCCTCCTCACTGCAAACCCCTCACACCCCACCTACATCTGGGCTCCAGCTTCTCCCTGCCCCAGCAGATCTGRGGGGGATGGATGAGCCATCCCCACCGGCACGCTCCCACCRCCCACGCCCCAGCTCCARCGGCCCCCACRTGTTCCAGGGGAGTCAGCCTTGGTYTCRTGCCCAGTTCCCTTMCCCAGGCAGCTCTGAGGAGCCCCAGAGCTTTCCACACAGCTCCTGGGCTCAACACTACACCCAGGGTAAGACTGGAGAGGCAGGAAAGGCTGTGGGAAGAGAAACCCTGGGGAAAGGTGGTTTTAAAGTTCTCCATGCCTGGGGAAAGGGAGGCAAGCCAAAGCCCAGCTGCCAGGAAAACCARAGGCAAAAGCCACTGGCTCTGTGGTATCAGAACCAAGCAGCAGCTTCCCTCTGCCCTGAGCCAGCTGGAGCAGCCTCCCTCCCACTGGGAACAGAGGAACAACACATTGCCAAGGGATGGGAGAAAGCCTCCATCCAGGACACAGGGTTAGGGGGCAGGGAACACAGCCTGCAGTCCTGAGAGACAAAAATTCCCCAAAAGTGATTTGTTAACACCAAAAAGAGAGTCTGGGAGCAGGGGAGTGGGATGTGAACGTGATGGGAGAGTGCTGACTGCCACTTGGCTGAGGAGGAGCTGGAGAAGGCAAAACACAATCACCATGGGGTTGGAGTCTGAGATGAGGTCCTTGAGGGTGTCCAGGAAGCCCTGGTCCTCCACCAKCTGGGCGTTGATGTCGTGCAGCTTGGCCACRCASACAGCAGCRGTTTTCCTCACGTAGGGGTCCTCGTCCTTGAGGCACTTCCTGAGGGGCTCACACAGGTACTCGGTGATCTTGTCCACGCGGATGCAGCCCATGGTGCGCACGGCCAGCGCGCGGATCAGCGGGTTGGGGTCCTCGCAGTCCTGCAGGGAGGGGAGCTCAGCTGGGCCTCCCGGGCTCCYCAAGCACACCCAGCTCTGGTGGGCTCAAATCCCGAGGTTTTCAACAACAAGTCACCCAAGGGAAGTKTCTCTCTTGTCCTGCACCCACCAATCCTCACTCCCAGAAGTCCTCAATCCATCCAGGAATCCCATGTCCTTATCACTTACACCAGGTACCTGAACCCAACCTGATGCTGGGGATTATTATGTGGGGTTTATCCTCCCTAAAAAGCCTGAACTCCCCCTAAAGCCCACCAGGCCTTTTCACAGAGTGATTTGGCAATATCCTGGTTCCTAACACACTCCTCAGCTCCCAGCTGCAAAGGGAAGATCACGAGGGATTTCTCAGCACATAAATTCACATGATGGCTCTCGATCACAGGAGCTGCCCACACCCCTGACAGAGCGAGAGGCACGGGATGGCTGCCAAAAACTGCGTTTCTGCATTACTGGACAAATTCAATCAGTTTTCTAGAGCTTGGAGAGCCCCTCCTCCAGAAGGGAGAGGCTTTGGAAAGCTGCCCACGCTCCCTGATTTGCAGCTTGGTGCAGTGAACTGGCACAGGGAGTCCTCTGTGGCCCCAGAGCACAGAGCCCTGTCCTCTCACCTTCACAAAGGTGTTCACTGCCATGATGGCCATGTCWGGCTGGCTCTTGGCATAGTTCATCAGGTAGAGGTAGACCAGCTTCTTCAGCTCCAGGTTGTCAGTCTGCATGCAGTTCACCACGTCTGGGAACAGAGCACTGSAACACAGAGAGCTCTGTGAAGGCAGGACACGGCCACACTGCCCATGGGATCCCCCTTCCCACAGATCATGCACTCCTAAAGCCAGGAGAACACAGCTCTCTGCTGGGAGATAGTGCTGGGAGAGCTGGGGGTGCTCACCTGGAGAACAGAAGGAGCCAGGGAGAGCTCAGAGCCCCTGCCAGGGCCTAAAGGGGCTCCAGGAGAGCTGGAGAGGGACTGGGGACAAGGGATGGAGGGACAGGGCACAGGGAATGGCTTCCCACTGCCAGAGGGCAGGGATGGATGGGATATTGGGCAGGAATTGTTCCCTGGGAGGGTGGGCAGGCCCTGGCACAGGGTGCCCAGAGCAGCTGTGGCTGCCCCTGGATCCCTGGCAGTGCCCAAGGCCAGGCTGGACAGGGCTTGGAGCAGCCTGGGACAGTGGGAGGTGTCCCTGGCCATGGCAGGGGTGGCACTGGATGAGCTTTAAGGACCCTTTCCCACCCAAACCATTCCATGATTCTATGACTTTATGATCTGAGCCCACCCTGCAGCAGACATGGCTGAAATGTCCACCTCCAGTGGATTTTTTAAATTGATCTGTATCAAACCCAGCCCTTGCTGGACCAAAACTGAGCTTTCCCACATGGCTSTGCTGCATCCCTGCTCCAGGGCACACCCACTGCCCAGGAGGAGGTGCTGGACAGTTCTCTCAGTCCCAGGGTGTGCTTGTTGGGGTGTCCTGTGCAGGGYCAGGAGCTGCACTGGRTGACTCCTGTGGATCCCTTCCAGCTCAGGATATTCCAGGATTTTATGCATCCTCACAGGATGGTGCCAAAAGGAAGAGCCCCACTCCCCTGGGKGAGCCCTGAGCACCAGGAAACTCTGCTGGGGTGGAGGGGAATGGGGTGGATCAGGKGCCTGCACAGAGCTGGGGCTGCCCCTTCCCAAACAGCCTGGAGCTGTGGGATACCAGAGATGCTGTTCCATCCAAAGACAGCCCAATGAGACAATTAAACCACCTGAGGGGAGGCAATCAAGATCCCAAGGCTAACACAGGGGTTATTCCACCCTGCCAGATGTCCCAAAGCTCCTGGAAGCTTCTCCACCTCCACAAACTCAGCCAGCCCTGACAAGATCAAACCAGGGCCCCACTAAATCCAGGGAACTGGGCTTTGCAAAGCTGCTGCCCACCTGGGCTGCTCTCACCCTGGCTAAACTGGGCTTTGCAGGCACCTCCTGGGGAGCAGTGAACTCAGCMAACTGCTTCCCTGCAGCCTGAAACAGGGAAAAAACCAAAATGGGCTGACACAGCCACAGCACCATGGAACAGGCTGGGAATCATGGAATCTTTACCTACCCCCTCCTACACCTCCCACTGTCCCAGGYKGCTCCAARCCCYRTCCAGCCTGGCYTTGGACACTGCCAGGGATGCAGGGGCAGCCACAGCTGCTCTGGGCACCCTGTGCCAGGGSCTGCCCACCCTCCCAGGGAACAATTCCTGCCCAATATCCCAYCTAAATCTCTTTTAGTTTRAAGCCATTCTCCTTTGGCCTGTCATTATTTGTCCATAAAATCCCTCTTTTTTTAAGCCCCTCCAAGYACTGGAAGCTCCTGCCATTTCCATGTGGTCCCAAGAAGGACAGCCCTTGCTGCTGCTGCTCTGGGAGCCAGGGATGCCCCAGTTCTCCCAACCCTGAGTGTGTTTTCCCTCCATTTACTCAAATGCACCGTGAAAACCAAACTGCTGCTGCTGCCTGTGCTGGGACAGGTCTGTGCAGGAGAAGGCACAGAAGGAGCCATGTGCAGCTCAGCCAGGTGGAAAAAGGGAGGCAGGAACAGCAGCTGCCTGACCTTTTGGACTGGAGAGGCTGCAAAGGGTTTATCAACATCCACACACTGCCACCAACCTTCCACCACAAAGCCTCTCAGGGGGTCCTGCTTGTTTTTAGTAACACACAAAGGGAGTGGGAATAATCCCAACCAACTGATCTGGCAGCCAGACCAATCCTCTTTTAGGCAGATTACAACAAAAGCCAGGAGAGCCCCCACCTGCCAGGTGGCCACGTGGCCACAAACTGCAGTCCAGGAGGCAGAGCTGCAGCCAGGAGCAGCCTGGCTGAATCCCCAGGGGAACAGCAGCATGGAAACCCCCTGGGAAGCAACAGGGGGAAAAGGGAACCCAAAAACCATCTGGGTTTGGCTGGGGCACACAGGAGAAGAGCTTGAAGGAAAGTTTAGGATAAATTTCAGGAAAAGGTTTTTCCCCAGAGGGTGCTGGGGCACTGCCTGGGATCCCCAGGGAACAGGCACAGCCCCAGGGCTGCCAGAGCTCCAGGAGCATTTGGACACTGCTCCCAGGGACAGGGGTTGTTGGGATGTCAGTGCAGGGCCAGGAGCTGGGCTGGATG
>CADDXX010000304.1:353747-372126 GCA_902810485.1 Alauda arvensis
AAGGAAAGAGTTTGGGATCTCATGGGAAGAATCACAAGGAGAAGCCAAATCCCTAAGGGAGGGTGAGCACCTTGCAGCTCTGTGATGATGGGGAATCAGCTGGTTCTCCAAAGAGGATGTGGAGGAGGAAGGGAATGACTGAAGATTCCAGGGCTGCAGCCCTGACTTGGCTCATCCCATCCTGCACAGAGCAGGGCAGCAGGGGCTCAGTGATCCCCCCTGGATTCACCTCTCCTCATCCAAAAAATGCTTTCTATAGGAAAACTCAGGCCCAGTCCTCCCCCACACCTACACASGGAAGAGCTCTGGGCTGGGSAGAGGAACTGAGCCAAACCTGAGGTTCAGCTCCACGGGGCAGCGCGGCCAAGGGGCACAGATCTGCCAGATCAAAGGGAGCCTCTCCCAGGAAACCAGCCCTGCTCCAGCAGGGTTCCTTTAAATTCCCAGGGTGCAAGGTTTCCACCCAGCACTTGAGGCTCCATTATATAATTCAGGCAGTTTAGGGCAGATTTAGGGCTGGGCAGGCTGAGGAAGGAGATGTGCAGCCCTTCGGAAAGGTCAGCAGGGATTTGGCTTTTATGGCTCTGGTTTTCCCAYCTTTCCTTCAACAGGGAGGGAACCAGAGGCTTGTCCTTGAAAGCCTGCAGTGGCCTTGTTGTTTTGGAGGGGCAGGAATACGGGAAGCAAAGCCAAGAGGAAAAAAAAGAGATTAAAAAAAAAGAGCTTGCGGATGGGTTTAAAATGCAAATGAGCATCCTGAAAGCCAAACGCAGCAGGAGCACAGAGGAACTGTGTCCTCTGTTCCCTGTCCAAGCTGGAGAGGGATCCCCAGCAGGGATAAAAAGAAAATCTGGATGAAATCTGGGTGTTGAGCACACTGGGCAGAGCACACAGCTTGGCAGGGAGGGAGAGGGAAGGAGTTTGCGTGGCTTTGGGGCTGCTCTGGGGACTGGCAGCACGATCCTGGTGCTGCTCTGGAGAGAGAAGCCTGCCACCACACTGCCACAGCCCTGCCCCTCGTGAGACAGGACACTCCTCCCTGCCTCCCTTACCTGGGATTGATTCAGAGCCTTTTTTATCCCACTAAGTCGATGGCTCTCCAGGGAACAGCGGGAGCTCCGGGCTGCGCCACAGCTCTGCGCCTCACTGCAGATCCTGCTCTGCCAGACAGGCAGCAAGGGAGGAAGGAAAGAAACAGCATTCACTGCAGTCCCTGTGATTCCAGGACCTGGCTCACACGCAGCCCTGCTCTGCAGAAGTGCCTGGAAAGCAAACTTGAAGGCGAGCAGGGGATTTCCGCAGGCAGCTGGGAGTCATGAATCACACCGGCCACTTCCCTGCAGCTTCCTGCTCTGCCAGAGCCAGGGAAAGCACAGCCTGTGGTTTGCCATCCATAACCCCACCAGTTGTGGTTCAGCCACTCAAATCCCCACTGAGACAACCATGCCTTCCCCCCACCCCTYTAAGCCCTGCAGCAACTCCAAGAAGSAAAGTGGCTGGTCCAGCTCAGGAAKGRAGGTGCASCCCTCRCTCCTCACACCTGGCAGRAAGCACCCCAGGGCCTGGAGCAGGGTGAGGAGGGGATGCAAACACTGCCAAACGCCAGTGCTCAGCACCCTGCACCCTGTGTGTCCCCCAGGCTGTGCAGGGTGACAAGGCAGGGCTGGCTGCCAGCCCRGGACGTGCCTGCTGCAGGTGAATTCCCACAGCTCAGCCCCTGGGCAGAGGCCAGTGCTGCTGCTGCCTTTGCTTTTAACCATGCCACTGTGTGCTGCAGAGCTGTGAGCTCAGAGAAGGTGTTTGCTCCCTCAGCCCCAGCAATTCCCACCCAGATCATTTCCATGCTGACCTCCCAGGGAGAGGCTGAGTGGGGCAGCTCCTCACTCACAAAAAGCAGGATGCAAGCACCAAAACAAAGGACACCGACCCCCCCTGACCTCGGGGCCGCTCAGATTTTACCCCATCTTCACACCAAACTTGTTTTAAGCTGGTCTGGCAAACAGGATTCAAGGAATTMAGTGTCCATAAGGATCTGGAAGCTGCTGGAGAGGAGCACCCAGAGCTCCCCCACACCCAGTTTGAGATCCTCAGGTTTGCTTTTGGGACAGGTTTTGGCAGTGGTACAAACCCAAAGCCTTTTATCCCTGATTTTATTCACTCCAGGGAACTAAATTCCACAGCTCCACACAAACCAGAGCCTCTCAAGCACCCAGGTCAGGGACATGGCAGAGCTCAGCCATCCCATTTTCCCCACTACCACACCAGCACCTCCCAAATTCAGCTATCCTGGGAAAATAAGAGGCTCCTAAACCTAAAAAAAAACAACAAACACATCACTGGCCTTCCCAGCGAGGTGGGAATGACACCAATGCCAAGTGAGCCATTGCTGGTGCTGCTCATTTCYTCTTATGGAGAGTGGAGGAAAACTCATTTCTTCTGCTCCTTTTATCACCCTGTTTTAGGGTAACTCCTCCATCCTTGAAGGCTGAGATGCTGCTGACCAGAGACTTTCACAATGGAATGGTTTGGGTGGGAAAGGACATTAAAGCCCACCCAGTCCCACCCCTGCCTTGGGCAGGGACACCTCCCACTGTCCCAGGCTGCTCCAAGCCCTGTCCAGCCTGGCCTTGGACACTGCCAGGGATCCAGGGGCAGCCACAGCTGCTCTGGGCACCCTGTGCCAGGCACTGCCCACCCTCCCAGGGAACAATCCCTTCCCAATATCCCATCCATCCCTGCCCTCTGGCACTGGGAAGCCATTCCCTGTGTCCTGTCCCTCCATCCCTTGTCCCCAGTCCCTCTCCAGCTCTCCTGGAGCCCCTTTAGGCCCTGGAAGGGGCTCTGAGCTCTCCCTGGAGCCTTCTGTTCTCCAGGTGAGCACCCCCAGCTCTCCCAGCCTGGCTCCAGAGCAGAGGGGCTCCAGCCCTGGCAGCATCTCCTCCTCTGGACTCACTTACAGCTTCCACCAACACAGATCCACTGCCAGGGCCTTCAACCTGTGCCCAAGACATCCCAAACCCCTGCTTATCCCAGCCCCCACAGCTCCCAGGYCTTTCCAGACCCTCTGACAGCCCAGCCCAGGAATTCTCTGTCTGCCAGAGCTCTGATCTGCYCAGCCTGAGCCAGGCCTTGGGAAGGAAGGAGCAAAGGCAGGAGGTTCATTCCTGTTGCTCAGGGGGGACAGGCTGGCACCTATAGCCAGGGAGAGGAGGAAGGAGCAGGAACTCAAAGGGCAGGTTCCTAGGAAAGGGCTCACCTGGAAAACAGAGCGGGAGCTGGAGCTTAGTGGGGAAAGGCAACTCCCACAAGCAAACACCTCAGCTGGAAATGAAGGACTTGAGSGCCAGGGTGGCATAATTAGGGAAATAAGGGAGACTCTAAAATATTAATGGGTAACTGGAGCCGTGGGGAATCACATAACTCTCCCTGCTGGTGTGAGGCAGCTCCAGGGCACCGCAGAGGCCAGGCAGGGGTGAGGTGGKGATGCCTYCCCACAGCTCTGAACACAAAACAAACCCCAGGAGCTGCCACAAACACCAGAGAAGGGAGAGGAACCCTCCAGGGTGGAAGAAGAGAACCAGAGGCTGAGGACACACAACCCCACAGCTGAAGAGCTTTGTGTTGATGCCAGTTCTTTCTCTCCTTGCTCACAGCAGTGTTTCCCACCCTACAGCCATAGGCACAGCTGGATCCCTGTGCTCATCCCACCTCTGCCAGGCTGCCACAAACCCCAGGGGCTCACACCAGCCCCACACACATTCCCAGTAAGGTATTTTTCCTYTGTCTGGCCTGACTGGAGCCAGTGTTTGCTCCAACTCGGCCCTGCAGCAGCGTGGGGCTGCATCCCAACCAGGACCATCCACATCCTCTCACAAATCTGTTCCTGACCAATCCACGGGCATTCCAAAAGGCTCCATCTCCATCAGACAAGAGGCTCCTTGGATAACTCAGGGGTAGGAGCCAAACTCACTGTGCCATCAGCAAAGTGCCCAAAATCGTGGCAGATCCAAAGCAGCRGCACCAGCAAATGAGYGGCAACCAAGAGATCCCATCAACSAAAAACTGGGAAATAAACTCAAGGAAAAGGACAATCCTGAGGTGTCCCCTGCAGCACACACTGCCAGGATCCCACTGCCAGGATCCCACAGCACCATGCTGAGAGCTGGGGGGATTTTTAATCACCTTGAACAGGGATGGCACCCACAGGGGCTCCCCCCAACCTCCAGCTCAGCATCCTCAGGGACACCAAGGACCTTGTTCAGGACACAGCATCAGGTTCCCATGGCAGACAGGATGTTCTCCTCCTGGGAAAGCCAGGTGCTGCAGGGTGGACACCTTCTGCCATGGAATTCCCAGCCTGGCTTGATCCAAGCAAGGTCCAACACGTCTGGAGTCCCAAAGCCTGTTCAGCCTGGCAGTCTGACCCCATCAATGGGTGTGGGGGCCACAAACCACATCAATCCAACTACTCATCCAAGGCTTATCCCATTTTCTGTCACCCCARGAGAGAGGGGACACAAAATCCCACCTGAGCCCCCACAGCTGCTGGGGATGGGGCCCCTGACAGGTGTCAGAACTCCGGGRAACTCCACACAAAACCTGCAGGAACAACACCAACACCTCCAACACGGCTCCTTCAGGCTGGAGCTCTCTCACAGCTACTTTTTATCCACTTTGGGGCTTTTTCCCCTAAAACCTCCACGGAGGAGGCAGCGAGCACAGGATCTATCAGCCCAGCTGCCTCCTTGCCTGCTCCATGCCCAGATCCCAGCTTACTCCATGCACAGTCAGGACCTTTCCCTATGGATGTGCCAAGCCCCGAGGTGGGGGAAGAGGTCACCCCGTGTCCCCCCGCCCTTCCAGAGGGTCCTGCCCCCAGTGCAGCGCCTGTCGGGGCCAGGCTGTGGCCAGGACAAGGTGCGGGGTGCTGGGGAGGGGAGCAGATCCCGGGCCGATCCCTACGGGATGGATCCGCGAGGGCAGCGCTGGGACACGGAGCGGGGCGTGGGGACAGGCGGGACACGGGGAGGCTGCGGGGTGGGGAGATCCCCGTGTGCCCCAGCCGGGCGTGGGAGGGGAACACAGACCGGGGTGAGGAGGGGAGGATGGGGACACAGCCCGGAGTGAGGAGGGGACACAGCCCGGAATGAGGAGGGGAGGAGGGGGACACAGCCTGGGACATGGGAGGGAAACACAGCCCGGGGCAGGGGGTCAGAACAGGGATACAGCCCGGGGACACAGCCCGGGGCAGGAGGACACAGCCCGGGACACGGGAGGGAAACACAGCCCGGACTGAGGAGGGGAGGATGGGGACACAGCCCGGGACACGGGAGGGGCCACAGCTCGGGACACGGGATCAGAACAGGGACACAGCCCGGGGCAGGAGGACAGAGCCCGGGCCCGGGGAGAGGCGGAGGCCGGGCCGGGGGTCACAGTGGGACACAGCCGGTGCCTGAGGGGCAGAGAGCAGACACAGCTCAGCTCGGGGGGCGGGAGGAGCCCGGGCCCCGAAGGACGCGGCGCGGCCCCAACCCCGGCGGGGRACCCGTCCCAGGTGTGCAGGGCGGAGCTCGGGGAAGGCGCCCGGGGCAGGAGCAGCTGCGGGCCCCGGGGATCCCGGCTCAGCCCCCGGCCCGGTCCATCCCTGCCCGGCCCGGCCCGGCCCGGTCCGTACCTGCCGCCGCCGCCGCCACCGGAACTGAGGAACGCGGAGCGCTTCCGGGGCGGGGCGGGGCCAACGCGGGGGCGGGGCCAGGGGCGGGGCCACGGCGGGAGGGGCGGGGATGGAACGGGAACGGGGCGGGAAAGGGAATGGGGAACTCGGGATGGGGACACGGAATGCGAATGGGGAACTCGGGATGGGGCAGCGATAGGGGCAGGGGAACACGGGATGGGGACACGGAATGGGAATGGGGACATGGGATGGGAACAGGAGATAGGGATAGGGGATGAGAATAGGGATGGAGACAGGGGATAGGGATAGGGATGGGGACAGGGATAGGGGATAGAGGCATGGTATGGGGACGGGGATGAGGACAGGGACATGGGATGGGAACAGGGGATAGGGATAGGGATAGGGGATGAGAATAGGGATGAGAACAGGGGATAGAGGCATGGTGTGGGGACGGGGATGAGGACAGGGACATGGGATGGGAACAGGGATGGGGACAGGGGATAGAGGCATGGTATGGGGATAGGGATGAGGATGGGGACATGGGATTGGAACAGGGGATAGGGAATGGGGACATGGGTGGTGATAGGAATAGGGACAGGGACAGGGAGGGGACAGGGGATAAGAATAAGGATAGGGACATGATATGGGGACAGGGAATGGGGATAGAGGATGGAGAGTGGGATGAGGACATGGATGGGGACACAGGATAGGGACAGGGACAGCAACAGGGATGGGGACAAAAGGCAGAGACGGGGAATGGAGACACGGGATGGGAACATGGGATGGAGCAGAGATATGGGGACAGGAGATACTCCAGGGGTTGGGATGGAAACAGGGAAAAGGGCTTGGAGAAAGAGGAGAGGACAAGACTTGGGAACAGGGGTCACRCAGGGTGTGGGGAACAGGGTCACACTCCCTACAGGCTGTGTCCCCCTTTCTCAGCTGGGTGTCCCCACTCCTGGGGGCYCGTAGGGTGGGAAGGACCCTCTGGGGCATCGCCTGTCCCCCACCCACGGATCCCCCCCCATGGCCAGGAGCAGGTCACCGGTGGTGGCCAGCGGGAGCAGGACGGGCACAGAGCTGCTCAGGGGTGGCCACTGCCTGCTGTCCCCATGTCCCCAGCAYTTCCCAAGGATGTGTCACCAGTGGCCCGGCCGAGGCTGGGGGTACTCAGCTTCCCACTCCCCCTGCTGCATCCTGGCTGCTCCCGGAGCTGCTCCCATGGCTTTTGTGGGATGAGGGATGGGTGGGACCCTGCGTGGGGGACAGCAGGGACACCATGGCTGCTGCTGGGATCTACGGCCCTGCCTGCTGATTGGCTGGGATCTATGGACCTATGTGTTGATTGGCTGGGATCTGTGCTCCTGCCTGCTGATTGGCTGGGATCTATGGCCCTGCCTGCTGATTGGCTGGGATCTATGAACCTGTGTGTTGATTGGCTGGGATCTATGGGCCTGGCTGTTGATTGGCTGGGATTTCTGGGCCTGGCTGTTGATTGGCTGATCTGTCAGTACCTGCCCACACCTTGAGCTCTGTGTGTGCTGATTGGCTGGGCAGCAGCCGTGCTGATTGGCTGGGTGGTCTGTGAGTGCTGATTTGCCACTGGTCCATGTGGGCTGACCGGCCGGGATGTCTGCGAGCGCTGATTGGCTGGAGAGCACCTGAGCGCTGATTGGCCGGATGGTACCCGAGTGCTGATTGGCCGGATGGTACCCGAGTGCTGATTGGTCGGATGGTACCCGAGTGCTGATTGGCTGGGTGGTCGGTGCATGCCCAGGGCCCAAGGGCAGGTTTGGGGGGTCCCATCCCCCCCCCATCCCTGTCTCCATCCCCTTCCCCATCCCCATCCCAGCCGGGGTGGCAGACCTGGCCCTCCCCTCCCTGCCTGGAGCCCCCAGCATCCGGCAGGGGTGTCCCCTGTCCCCCCAGGGACCCCCCTGGCACCCACCCCCCCAGCCAGCAGGAACCCCCCTAATCCAGCCCAGTCGGTGCCTGACCCCGGCGGGACACGAAGTGGGGGCCGCACCCCGGGGCGCTGCCCTGCTGTCCCACCCTCGGAGGGGGTGTCTGTGCCAGCCGGGACCCCCCTTTCTCCTTCACACCGGGGTGGGGACCTGCTCTGTGCTGGGTGGTCCCAACTCCCTCCCCAGGGTCCCACTCTCTATTCCTGAGGATCCCACTCTATTCCCGGGTGTTCCTTTCTCTGCCCAGGGAGTCCTCGGGGGTTCCCCACTCCCTTTCCATGGGGTCCTCGCCCTGTCCTCGGGGGTTCCACCTCCCTTTCTGAAGGTCTCTATTCCTCTTCTCCCCATCTCTGCCCGGAGGTTCCACGCTCGCTTCAGGGGCTCTCCTCTTCCCACGGGCTTCTCCCTCTGTCCCGGGCTGTCCTTGCTCCCCTCCCGGGGCTCCCATTCTCTCTTCCCAGCGCTCCCGATTCCTGCCGGGGGATGTGTTATCCCTTGAGGAGCCCCCTCTTCCCTGCCCGGGGATCCCGCCATCTGCCCAGGGTTTTGCCCGCTCTCTTCGGGAGCTCTCCACTCCCTTCCCGCTGATCCCGTTTCCTGCTCCCCGGGTCCCGCCGTGCCCCGGAGTCCCCGTTCTCTGCCGGGGGGAATCCGCTCCTCTCCGCCGAGGCTCCGCTCCCCACCTGGGCGTGGCAGCGGGGTCCCCCTGCACCCGCGGGGCTGCGGCGGCGGCGCGGGGCGGTGCCGGTGCCGGTGTCGGTGCCCACCCCCGCTGCCGGTGGCGGGGCGGAGCGGCCGCCCCGAGCGCTATAAAGCCGGCGGCCGCGGCGGTGCCGCAGCGAGGGCGGGGGTCGCCATGAGCCTGATGCTGGAGACGCTGCTGGGCCCCCCGGGGGGGCTCCGCAAGGAGCCGGGCCGCGCTCCCCCGCGCTCCGCCGCCTCCAGCGGCTTCTACTCGTGGCCGGCCCCGGTGRTSGGACGGGCKMGGGGCGCGGGGGGCGGCGGCGGCAGCGCGGCCGCGTCCTCCACCGAGAGCCTGGACTCGCTCAACGGCGAACCGCGGGCGCGCAACGAGAAGGAGCTGCTGCAGGTGCTGAACGACCGCTTCGCCGGCTACATCGAGCGGGTGCGGGCGCTGGAGCAGCAGAACCGGGCGCTGGCGGCAGAGGCGGCGGCGCTGCGGCAGCAGCAGGCGGGGCGCTCGGCCATGGGCGAGCTGTACGCGCGGGAGCTGCGGGACATGCGGGGCACCGTGCTGCGCCTGGGCGCCGAGAAGGGGCAGCTGCGCCTGGAGCGGGCGCGCCTGGCCGAGGACGTGGCGGCGCTGCGGGGAAGGCTGGAGGACGAGGCGCGGCAGCGCTCGGAGCTGGAGGCGGCGGCCCGCGGGCTGGCGCAGCGCTCGGCGCAGGAGGAGCGGGCTCGGGCGCCGCTGGAGGAGCGAGCCCGGGCGCTGCGGGAGGAGGCGGAGCAGCTGCGGAGGCAGCACCGCGCCGAGGTGGGAGCGCTGCTGCGCGGGGCGCGCCCCGAGCTGCCCGCGGAGCCCCCCGCGTCCCTGCGCCCCGGCGTCACCGCCGCGCTSCGCGACCTGCGCGCACAGCTGGAGGGCACGGCCGTCCGCAGCACCCTGCAGGCCGAGGAGTGGTTCCGCGGTGAGTGTGAGGGTGTGGCCGCCGAACGGGCGGCATTCCCGCACCTCCCCGGGGACACCCTGGGCTGCCGCGCTCCGGGACGGGGTTGGAACAAAGGGAGTGAGGGAGTCCCGAGGGATGCGGGGACCCCCTCTCTCTATATCATTTTAGGGTGCCTCCACCCCGGGAGGTGCAGGGACCCCTCCCACCTCTACYGTGCTCCTGGAGGGTGTTGGGATACCGTCGCCCCAGGAGGGTGCAGGGACCCTTCATATATTGCGCTTGGGGAGGGCGTTAGTGTCCCCCACCCCAGGAGTGTGCAGGGACCTCCCGTATACCCAGCGCCCTGGGCAGGCTTCAGGGTGACCCCATCCCTGCCACCAGACCTCCAGTGCCTGCGGCTGCGCTGCCCGACCCCCCCGCCTCTGCCCCGCAGTGAGTTTCGGGCGGGTTCCAGGATCACTGGCCCGGCACAACGCAAGTTTTTGGGGTACCGGACCCCCCCTGATGCTGCAGGGTATTGTGCTGGTGCCTTTCAGCTGGGGCGACACCAGGGGTGTTTGCAGGGCTGGGGGGAAATGGTACCGCATCCCTGACGCGGGAGGGGAGGACAGGGAGTGGCCCTTCTTGGAGGGGGGCCGAGGGGACACTACGGTCCGGGGGGCGCGGGGTGGGGTCGGCACCSCAGACTGAACCCCCCGGGAGCGCAGGGCGGGTCCGGTACCGCGGACAGCGGCGGTTCAGCACCGCGGGCAGCGGCAGCGCCGGCCCAGGGGCGCTCGTCCCGCGGGTCCGCAGCATCTGGGCTCCCCATTGCTGTCAAATCATTCTGTGCCCCCCCTCGTCCCCTGGGGTGTCCGCAGGACGCTGCGGCAAAACCTCCCCGCCTCGGGCCAGGGGTGGCGTGTCCGGGATGCGGCGGGGRCAGCGCYGTGRGGCAGGGGCTGTGGCACAGCTGAAGGGGAGGCGGGGGCTGCAGCGAGGATCTGCACTGGGTGAAGTCCAGGATGGCAGAAACAACCCCGAGCTCGTCTTGCCCGTCCTCCTTCACTTCCCGGCAGAGATGGAGCGAGGGGTGGGGAAGGCAGAGTGCTCMGGGAGCCTGGGGTAGCTCTGCAGAGGACAGGGATGTATGGCACGGACAGGTTTGAGTTTCCCCAAGGAGAGGAGGCTGCAGCCTCCTTCCTTCCCACCCTTCAGCTTCCCTGCTCCATTGCAGTGAGGCTGGACAAGCTCTCGGAGGTGGCCAAGGTGAACACAGACGCCATGCGCCTGGCCCAGGAGGAGATCTCCGAGTACCGCCGGCAGCTCCAGGCCAAGACCACCGAGCTGGAAGCCCTCAAAGGGACCCAGGAGTCGCTGGAGAGGCAGAGGCAGGACTCGGAGGAGCGCCACCATGCAGATGTCCTGTCCTACCAGGTACCGTGGCGCAGTGGGCAGCGGCCCAGGCTGGGGAGGGACCATCCCGCTGCTGGGGAGGAGCAGCGCTGCCATTCTGGCTGAAGGATGAGAAGGAGTTGGGGCAAATGCTCGGGGCTGTGTCAGAACTGGGCTTCCCCAGCCCACAGGGATMAGGAACCCAGAGCCTGAGGTGGTGTCTGGGCTCTTGTGTCCCTCAGCAGCTCTGGAGCTGCCCCAAGGCTCTGCCTGGCACTGAGCTGCCTGTGAGGATGGTTATGAACACCAAGGAAGTGTGTCCAGGGTTTGGGCCACATTCTGTCCCCCAGATCTGGGAAGTGAGGGCTGCCTTGGTGGCCTTGGAATGAAGTGCTGTCCCCACGGTRGTGCCCCAGCCTCCAGCTGGAGTTCAGTTGCCACTGAACTCACCCAAGTCCTAGAGGCATTCCCACAGCTTGTCCCTGCTGGAGGGACTGCTGGGAGTGATCCAGGGGCTCAGCTGGAGTGCAGCTCCTTGCTCAGGGTGTGCAGGGTTCCTGCCAGGTCCCCAAAGGCACCTGGACACCCTGGGACCACCCCTGGCTGTGTCCCCTTCCCTGTGTGTCTGCAGGAGGAGGTGGCTGCAGACTCCTCTGTGAGGACAYCCTGGTGCCAAAGACCAGGGGACAGTTTAGGGATGTCCTGTGTCCACCTGCTCSTGGGGACTGTGCCAGGTGTCCCCTCCTTAKTGCTCTGTGTGCCCACAGGAAACCATCCAGCAGCTTGACAACGAGCTGAGGAACACCAAGTGGGAGATGGCAGCTCAGCTCCGSGAGTACCAGGATCTGCTCAATGTCAAAATGGCCCTGGACATTGAAATTGCTGCCTACAGGTACAGGGGAGGCAGGGGAAGGGGTGGGGTGGTCCCAGCCAGGTCTGCTCAAGGTCCCTTGTTAACACCTGGGCTCTTTTTGGTGAGCAAATCATTCATCCTCCAAAGCCATGGTTGGCATTGTCCAGTTGGGTGACCCAGTGGTGTGTGGAGGGAAGGACAAGGAAACCTGCTCATTGCAGGCCGCAGGAGCAGGAGGATCACCCAGGATGGGGCAGGGAGGGAGGCAGAGCTGCAGGACATTGCCAGCAGCTCCTGGTCATGGGGGGAGATGAGAAGCCATCGCTGAGGGCCCTGCTCTGGTCTCTCCCTGGCAGGAAGCTCCTGGAAGGGGAGGAATATCGGCTCGAGACTGGCATTGGGATGCTCTCCTACCCCGAGGTGGTCCCCAAGCCTCCCAGCATCAGCACCAGCATCAAGGTGAAGAGCGAGGAGAAGATCAAGGTGGTGGAAAAATCAGAGAAGGAGACAGTGATTGTGGAGGAGCAAACAGAGGAAATCCAGGTGACTGAGGAGGTCACAGAGGAGGASGAGGCTGAGAAAGAGGCTGAAGAGGAAAAAGCCGAAGAGAAGGAAGAGGAGGGGGAGGAAGAAGAAGAGGAGAAAGCTGAAGAAGAGGGTGAAGAAGAGGCYAAGTCTCCTGCAAAGGAGGAGGCTGAGTCCCCCTCAAAGGAGGAGGCCAAGACCCCAGCAGTCAAGTCCCCTGAGAAGCCCCCGACCCCCTCAAAGGAGGGGGCCAAAACACCAGTTGTGAAATCCCCAGAAAAACCTGCAACCCCCTCAAAGGAGGAGGCCAAGAGCCCAGCTGTGAAGTCCCCAGAGAAAGCCCCGACCCCCTCAAAGGAGGAAGCCAAGACTCCAGCTGTCAAATCCCCTGAAAAGCCACCAACACCTTCAAAAGAGGAGGCCAAGACTCCAACAGTGAAGTCCCCAGAGAAACCCACACCACCCTCAAAAGAGGAGGCCAAGACCCCGACAGTGAAGTCCCCAGAGAAACCCGCAGCCCCCTCTAAAGAAGAGGCCAAGAGCCCAGCTGTGAAGTCCCCAGAGCCACCTGCAACTCCCTCAAAAGAGGAGGCCAAACCCCCATCTGTCAAATCCCCAGAGAAGCCCCCAACCCCCTCAAAGGAGGAGGCCAAGCCCCCAGCTGTGAAGTCCCCAGAGAAGCCCCCAAGCCCCTCAAAGGAGGAGGCCAAGCCTCCAGCTGTGAAGTCCCCAGAGAAGCCCCCAAGCCCCTCAAAGGAGGAGGCCAAGAGCCCAGCTGTGAAGTCCCCAGAGAAGCCCCCAAGCCCCTCAAAGGAAGAAGCCAAGCCCCCAGCTGTGAAATCCCCAGAGAAGCCCCCAAGCCCCTCAAAAGAGGAGGCCAAGGCCCCGGCTGTGAAGTCCCCAGAGAAAGTCAAATCTCCCGTGAAGGAGGAGGCCAAGTCTCCACAGAAGGAAGTGGCCCCAGCCAAGGAGCCAAGCCCTGCTCCAAAGGAGCCAAAGGCCCCTGCCAAGGAGGAGCAGCCCAAGGAGGTGAAGGCTCCCTCCAAGCCTGAGGAGGATAAGAAGGAGGAAGCTCCCAAGAAGGACGTCCCGGCCAAGGCAGAGGAGAAACCCAAAGAGAAGGCGGCTGCTGTGCCAGAGCCTCCAGCTCCACAGGCCAAAGAGACCAAGCCAAGCCCCAAAGTTGCTGAAGAGGAAAAAGCCAAGGAGGCTCCAGCAAAACCTCAGCAGGAGGTCASCAAAGCAGCCACCAAGGAGGCTGAAAAGCCAAAGGCTGAGGAGAAGATGGAGGAGCCCAAGAAGAAAGTAGAAGAACCCAAGAAGGAGAAAGCAGAGGAGCCCAAGAAAGAAAAGGTGGAGGAGCCCAAGAAGGAGAAGGCAGAAGAACCTAAGAAGGTGGAGGAACCCAAGAAGGAAAAGGCAGAGGAACCCAAGAAAGTGGAGGAACCCAAAGCTAAAGCGAAACCCAAAGATGAGCCCAAAGCCAGTAAGGAACCCCCCAAAGTGGAGGCTCCCTCCAGCAAGGAGGGCACAGCCCCAGAGCCAGGGAAGAAGTGATGGAAGAGTCTCGGATGCCAAAGGCACCTCCGGGCACGGGAGCTGCTCCGCTCCCTCCGATGGCAGGGCCCGGGGTGGGACCCCAGGGCCCCCCAGGCCAGGCTTTCCCTTAGCAATAGGCCCGTGAGAGCCCCTCAGGTGGGCGATTGCTTCCCTTGCAGAACGTGATATTTGCCGAGCGCCACATTTAAACACTTGAATTATAACCCAGGAGAAGAGGGGGGACCCCCAGGGGAGCCCCACCGCCCTTCTCCTCTAAGTGCATTTATTTAATGTATGTGCAATGGATGGATGAGTGCAATGCAGAGCTGTAGCTGCTTGGGGGGGCTGGCRGGGTCCTGCCCTGCCCTGGGGGGCAGAGGTGGGAGAGGCTGGGAGCTGCTGGAATGCTCACAGACACACACGGTGCACCAGGAACCTCAGCCCACTGATTTTGCTTTCTGTGCAATAACCAAATAAAAGTGCTTACAGAGACACCCTGGCTCTGCTGGCTTGTCCTTCCTGGGGAGAAGACAGGGAAGGAAGRTGGGAATGCGAGCTGGGATCTGTCACCCAGGGCTGGGGTGGGTGACATGGGGCTTTCCAGAGGGAAAACACACCCCACAGCAGGCACAGAGGACCCTGTGTCCTGGGGATGGAAACAGGGCCAGCCCTGCCATGCTTTCCAAAGGATTTCAGTGTATTTTTTCCCTTCCTTCTTTTTTTAAAGCGTGGCTCCCAGGGGACTGGGAGAGCCTGGTTTAACCCAGGGGCTGCGGCACAGCCCGGCACTGCAGCACTGCACCCAGGGCAGGGAGCAGCAGAGAGAGGGGCTGSCAGCCCTCCTGGGGGACAAATCACTCCCAGGGCAAACACGGAGAGTCTGGGATGAAGGAGGGACAGTGACCTTGGGAGGGGGATGGAACCCCAGTTCTGCCAGTCTGGGACCCCTACACAGAGCGATGCTGTGGAGGGGGCACATCCCAACTCCCTGCTGCCAAGCAGGGCATGCTGGGATGTCCCAACCCTCATCCTGCCCCTCCCAGGACCCCGCTCTGCTCCCCTCCAAGCCCAGGAAGCAGAGAAGCCCCCCAGGATGAGGGATTGTGCTGAGTGGGATGGCAGCCAGCCAGCAAGGACAAGCTGGGGCTGCAGTGCAGCCTCTGGAAAGGGCTATTTTTAGCCACCTCAGTTTTTAGCCATCTCAGCTCTCCAGTCCCTGTGGTGAGGAGGGAAGTCAGGAGGCAGGGAGCATCCCTGGAAAGGCTGTCAGAACSCAGGGATGGGACACAGGACTTGCTGCAGCCCTCACAGGTCCCTCATCCCAGCCCTCTGCACAAACAAGGCACCTACACATTTTTTTCTTTAGCTTAGTTTAATCCTTTTGACTACAAAACCTTCAAACAAAACCCAAAATATTGTAAAAGGAGCAGAAATGTGAGGATGGGGACACTCCTCCCACAGAGTGAACAAGGCCCATCCCAGAATGATGCCCAGGGCTGCTCAGCGATGGCTGAAGAACCCCTGGGGGTAGTTGAACTTGAAGGGCTTCAGGCGCAGGGGACCCCTGGAAGAGGAGAGGAGGGAAGGGCTGYGACCCACAGGGATCAGGAACATCCCACAGCACCCACAGGAAAGGCCCAGTTCCAGACAGATCCCTCTAGGACAGGCCTCCAGGCTGGCTCCATGGAGCAGCAATGCCACCAGAGTCCCTGGCAGCACCCTCAGCTCCCAGGCAGCTCTCACCTGACCAGGCGCAGACACATCTTCTCCTGGGGGAACTCCTTGGGCCCCTCCACGCTGGGGTCGTGGGGCTCTGTCTCCAGGTACACGTCCAGCACCATGCACAGGCGCTGCAGCTGGTTGGTGAGGAGCTGGTAGCCAGGTTTGGGCCCCCACAGCTCCTTGTAGTAAACATTGACCTCGCTCTCCATGGCCTGCAAACCAGGGATGAGGTTGGCACAGGCTTGGATCTCTACTCTGCACTCCCAGGAGGGTCCAGCCACCAGCTCACCCCAACATCCCCCAGTTACTGCCACAGAACTGCAGGGGACACCCCCAAAACCCCAGCCCCCTCTGCCCCCAGCCCACAGTACCCGAATGTTGTCATCGTTGCTGCTGTTCCGCTCTCCCTTCCAGTTCAGGCACAGGCTGAAGACAGGAGGCAGCGTGGAATAACCRGGATTCAGCACCACAGCTGCCTGCAGCTTGGCTGAGCAGGGAAAAGGGGTCAYTCACAGGGCCTCCAGCCAGCTGGATTATCCATGAAGACTCCCAGAAGCTGCCCTGGGATGGGGATTGGGWATTCCCAAGGGAAGGAAAGGTGCCTACCTGTTCCTCTCTCAATCAGGGCCATGTAGTAGAGGTGAGTGTCTTCAGCCAAGCCGGCCTCTATCACATCCTTAGTGTAGGGCAGCTCCTGAGAGGAGAAGGAGSAATGATGGCTGCAGTGCCATGTGCAAACTGGAAGGGATGGATTCAGCCTCGTGCTCAGCACTTACAGCATAATCCTCATAGGGAATGGCAGTCCACTTCACCAGGCGTGAGACGATTTTGGTGGGGAAGAGCTGCTGGCACTCGCTGGACACGGGCACAACACCATGCTCTGAAAGCAAGGACAGGGCCCTGAGCAGGGCAGGGCTGGGGACAGGCTCTCTCACTGTCCTGCAGTGGGGATGCTTCCAAAGCAGGACCTGGGGATGCTGTTATCCTTCAGCAGAGGCCTGGGCTGTGACCCCACTGGATCCCTGGCTCATGACCCCACAGGATCCCTGGGCTGCTGAACAGGCACACAACATGTATGGTGTGCAGTTCAGCTCCCACCACATCCCAAATCACTTCCCAGCACTGAGATGGCCATTCCCAAAGTGGTGCTGGGCACTGGAAGGGGTTAGAGCCTTCCTCTGCCATCCAGAATAGGGCAGTTCCTTCAACYCCCAAGGGCTGAGGGAACAACTGAGAATGCTGAGGGCGTCACTGCCACCCATCAAAGGTGGCATCAGCCAGCTGATGTCTCCTCTCCTGTGATTGCTACTGTTCCACYCTCCCTCCCAGTTCAGGCACTGCCTGAAAATGGGCAGCAGCTTGGAAAAACTGGGATTCAGGACCACAGCCACCTGGAGCTTGACTGAGCAGGGAAGAGATGCTTCCCTGCATGAGGGCCCTGCCACTGCACCCCTGCCCCCCCGGGAAGGGTGGGGAGCCTGGCAGGACCCTGCCAGTGCAGCCCTGTCCCCAGGGAAGGACAGGGAGCCTGGCAGGACCCTGCCACTGCACCCCTGCCCCCCGGGAAGGGTGGGGAGCCCAGCACTCACCGAGGGATGCAAACTGCTTGTGCAGGGCCAGGCGGGACTGCAGGCGGCTCCGGAGCAGCTTCACTGTCAGCTCCATGTGGCTGGCACTCAGGGAATTGTCAGCAGCCACYGTGTGCTGTGGGCAGGAGGGATGTCAGGCCAGGAGCCACATCCCCACAGGGACAGGTACCCCTCATTCAGTGTCACTAAAAGGGCTTGAACTGTCACATGGGTGACACGAAATACGTCAGCATGGCCCCACACACGGATCCAGCCCAGCTCAGCCTGTCCCAGCCACGATTTGGGAGCAGCTGGTGCCAGCAGGGGGACAGGATGGGACCCCAAACCTCAGCCCAATGTTGTAGGGGAGAGGGGAGGGGTTTGTGCCATGCCTGAGGCTGCTCCTTGGGGAAATGCAGGCCACCCAGCTTCTGCACCCACACGTAGGGGTGTCCCAGCTCTGTCACGTAGTCACTCAGGGTCAGGATGCTGTGGGGACAGTGAGGAAGGGTCACATCAAGCCAGGCAGGATTTGCTATACTGGAGCAAGGAAGTAATGGCCTGGGTGACACTCACCCCACTTTATCAAACTGGAACTGGTTGGCAGGGTTGGGTGTTTTCCTCCCGTGGTCCCCGGGATAGAGGCAGTTGAGGAGGGAGTCTGGGGAGAGCAGGTCCCTGCAGAAAGAGGGGAGAGGTCAATCAGCAGCACTCTGGGCTCTTCATCCCTCCAGGAACAGGCTTCAAGCAACAGAACGGGATAATGAGCTTCATGAGTTCTAGACAACTCCACTCCAAAAGGAGAGCTGTCTCCTCCCTGCCTGGAAGAAGATGGAAGTCACAGGGCACCAGCTCCTACTCTTCCAGGAAGCTGCTCCCTCCAGTGCCACAAAACTCCTCATGTCTGCCTGTACTCACAAGGCTGACAATGGGCTGCAGGATTTGGGGTCTGRCTCAAGGCACAGCCTCCCTGATTTGGGTTAACACAGCCAAGGGCAGTGGGAGGGAGGGAATGCCCTGCACAGGATCTCCAGCTGCTGTCACACAGGGTTTGGGGTGTCTGCAGCAAGAAGAGAACCCCAACAGGATGAGGAGGCTGCATATGGGACAGGCTGGGAGGCAGCACTTGCTCCCAAGCAAGCACAGACCAGCCTCTCCCACGTCCCTCTTCCTCAGGCTCCTCCTGTCCCAGGGAGAGCCACCAGAGCTGGCAGCTGCTGGGAGCTCCCTGGGCAGGCTCCCAAAGCTGCCACTTCAGCTTTTCCTGCCACCAATCAGGCTCAGCAGGCTCTGGGGAGCACAGGGAGAGGCAGCTGCATCTCTGGAGCTCAGGACAAGGTGACCTAAGGAGCAGTCAGGTGAGGAGCTGCCAGGCCCTGCCTGTGGGACACAGACTGAATGTGTCAGCAGGAGAGGCTTTCCCCCAGCTCCTGACAGCTCTGGCACTGCTGAGAGGYTGCCAAACTCCCTGACTCTGGCTTGTCATGGCAGAGGAGAGGGGGAGGCAGGTGCTTGGGCTGTGCTGGGCT
>CADDXX010000304.1:387027-439704 GCA_902810485.1 Alauda arvensis
GGGTGTGCGTGGGCAATGGGGGCGAGGGAGAATCCACACCCCGGGGTTCCTGCTGGGATAGGGAGCGGGGGGAGCTGGGAAGGGCGGAGAAAGCAGGAGTTAAAGGGTTAACTGCCCCCAATGCCCCGCCAAAGGCTCTGTGACCCCTCCCCAGATTCCTGAARCCCTCTCTGTCCCTCCCCAAACTCTCCAACCCCCTCCTGCCGCCCGGGAACCCCCAAACCCCTTGAAACCCAGGTCTTCTCTGTGCTCCCCCACGGAGCCAGCCCCTCGGTGCCCCCCGTACCCCGCTCACCCGGGCAGGGGCGATGCCCCGCGGCGCAGGGCGCAGACCCAGGCGTGCAGCTCCTCGGGGGTCTCAGCCCCCAGGCAGTACGTCCGCATGCCGGGATGCTCAGCCTGGGAATGGGAGATCCTTGGGTTGACGGGGCTCGAGTATCCGCGTCCCGTCACCCGTATCCAGGGCATCCCCGGGAGCCAGGGCTCACCGTGAAGAGGAACTGGGGGGCTCGGGGGGCGCGGGGGCCGGGGGGYAGGACGCGGATCTCGTAGCCAGGCAGGGGGAGGCCGCCCCGCACTTGCTGCTCGCTGCTGTCTGGGGGGCAGAGGAAAGTCACAATGAGGGGCACCAGAGACCCCATCTGCACCCCGASATCTCCAGTACCATCGAGGGGATGGCGGGGATCTCCTCTGAGTCCCATCGGATGGCCCCGAACCTCCCGGGGCCCACCAAGGACCTCTTCAAGCCCCCAAGGACCTCCAGTGCCCCAGGGACCCGCAATCCTGCCAGAAKCCCTGATCCATCCAGAGACCCCAAATCCCCGGGAATTCCCGATGCTCCAGAGACCCCCAATCTCCGGGGAATCCCGGACTCCTCCAGAGACTCTCAAGTGCCCCAGGGATCCTTGATCCTGCTGGCATCGCTGAGTGAGCTGGGGACCCTTCCAATCCCCCAGGATTCCTGGTTCTCCAAGCCCAACACCCCAGGACCCCTGAGTAGCCCGGGAACCCCCAACGATCCCAGGATCGCTGACCCCCCAGGGACGCCAGGTCACCCAAGCYCCCTCACCCCCCAGGTCCCCTCCGGATGTCTCCAGACCCCCAAGCCCCCTCACCCCGGTAGTAGTAGAGGCAGAGATCCACCAGTACAAACCAGCGGCGCTTCCAGAGCCGCAGCCCCGAGCTGTCCTGAGAAGCGAAGACGGGGGACGGGGGCTGAGCCCCCGCAGCCCGTCCCCTCACGGGACCCTCGGCTGCCCCAGACCCCTCAATCTCCTCCGATCCCCCCAACCTCCTCATTCCGCAGGAGTCCCTGCCGTGCTAGACCCCAAATCCCATAACCCCTGGCACCCTCCTCCATCCCAGACCCCATAACCGACCCACACTGCCCCGTCAGACCAAGTGATCTGCTCAAACCCCCCAAAACGCGTCACCCTCCCTCACCACCCACTGACCCCCCACCCCAACTCCCTCTGATTTCCCCCCAAGCCCCCTATCCCCATGACCCCCTGACACTCCAGACCGTCACAACCCTGTACACGCTCCGGCTCCTCCCCAGTGCCCCAGGTCCGCCAAAACCCACAAACCCCCCAGAATCCCGCACCTCAAACCCCATACAGCCCCTGAGCCCCCTCCCCAGCCTCCCCACAGCCCCCACCTCACCTGCTTGTGCAGCCAGCCCCGCATGGCGGGGGGGGTGCGGGGGTCCCTCCGCAGCGCCTGTTCCCCCTTCCCAAAGGCGTGGACCCTCGGCACGGGCCTGCAGGGCTGGGCAGGGGGGTCACCCATGGCGGGGGGCCAAGGAAGGGTCCCCGGCATCCCTACAGTCCCCTAGACAGAGTGTCTACCAGCCCTCCTAGCCCAATTTATCTCTGTACCCCACAATGCCTCCCCAGCTGCCCAGAGCTCCCCCCTAGTGCCCCATAAGTCCCTATGGAGTATTGGGCTCCCCCGTACACCCCAACGCTCCACGTGCCCCCCTCGAGCTCCCTCGGGTGCCCAGGGTTCCCCATACCCACCTCCCAACCCCTCCAACCCCCCACACCTCCGTGGTTCCCCAGTTTCCCCTCATGTCCCGCAGCCCCTTCGCCCACCTGGGTGCGGGGTCCAGCGGGGGCGGGGTCCTGGCGGGCGGAGTCGTCGCTTTCTGCCATGGGGGGTCCTGCGGGGGCAGCGGGGGGCCGGGGGGTCCCCGTCAATGTCCCCATTGTCCCCGCGGGGACAGAGGCCCYGTTCTTCCCGCTGCGGGGGCGGGGGCCGCTCCCGGACGCCTGGGTCCCCCCGGGGGTGTCGGGGGGGCTTCTCGTCCCTTCCCCCTCCTGTTCCTGCCGGATTCAGGTCCGCTCCGTCCCCCTGTGCTGGTCCCAGTTTCTGTCCCAGTAACCCCGAACTGGTCCCAGTTCGTGTCCCGTTACTCTATGCTGATTCCACTTCCCGTCTCTTTATCCCCGTGAAGGTCCCAGTTTGTGTCCCAGGATCCCTCAACCCCTCCGTCTTAATTCCCATCCCGTAATCCCCGTGCTGGTCCCAGTAACCCTAAACTGGTCCCAGTTCCCTTCCTATAACCCTGAACTGATCCCAGTCCCTCCCGTTAGCCCCGTGCTGGACTCAGATTCCGTCCCAGTAACTCTGTGCGGGTCCCAGTTGCTGTTTCGTTTCCCCGTGCTCGTCCCAGTTCCCAGCCCGTTATCCCACACCGGGGGTCGCGGTCCCGTCCCCTTGTCCTGGTGACGTGTTCCAGCCACCGTCCCATCATCCCAGTGACAGTCCCAGTCCCATTACCGCGGCTGGTTGTGCTCCCAGCCCCGTCCCGTGTCCCGATGTTGGTGCCAGTCCCGTCCCGTTGTCCCGCGCTGGTCCCAGTCCCAGTCCCCAGTCCCAGTCCCAGTCCCCAGTCCCCAGTCCCCAGTCCCAGTCCCAGTCCCCAGTCCCGTCCCCAGTCCCAGTCCTGCCCCGTGTCCCCGCCCGCCCCGGGCGCTGGTCCCAGTCTCTGCCCCCACCCACGAGCCCGGACACCGCGTGGGTCCCCTCGCCCGGCAGCCACCGAGGGAGGCAGCGCCCCGCGTCCAGCGGCACGCGGGGAGCCCCGTCCTGCGGGACACCCCAGGGACATCCGTGACACGGGGTCACCCCACGGCAGCGGGGATACATCAAGGACCTCACGGACCCACCAACCCCACACATCTCCGGGATCCCCGACACCCCAAAGACCCTTACACCCCACGGAGTCTGCACACCCAGGACACCCCCGGACCCCTGACACCCCACGGACTCCTGACACTTCATGGACCCCAGACATCCTGGGGACCCCGGACTCCCCACAGACCCTGGACACTCCACTATCCCGGGGGTCCCGGACACGCCACCGAGCCCGGACACGCCACTGATCCTCCAGAGACCCCAGACACCCCGCGGACTGCTCAGAGACCCCGGATATCCCCGGATCCGGGACACCCCGCTAACCCCTGACACCTCACAGGCCGCGGACACGCCAGGGTTTCCTGACAGCCTCCCGTGTCCCCGTGTCCCCGTGCCCCCGTGTCCCCGTATCCCCATGCTCCCATGTTCCCGTGTCCCCGTGTCCCCCTGTCCCCGTGTCCCCGTGTCCCCACGCCGGGTCCCGGTGCCCGCCCCCCTCACGTTCTCGCCTGCAGCGCGCTCCGCCCGCCGCCAGGAGGCGACACCGCCACGCCCCATCGCTGCCACACACCTCTCTCAACGGCCCCRCCTCACCCCGCCCCCTTCTCTTGAGCGGCGTCTCCAGTATCCAATCATAACCGCCTTTGCTCCCGCCTCTGCAGCACGACTCTTTCTATTGGCTGCGAGGCCTGGCGGGGGCTGGAGCACCGCGCTGCGCGGCCAATGGCGCGGCGGGGGGCGGGGCCAGGCCGCCATGGCGCCGCCGCCGCGCTGACCGCGCTGTGCCGCCATGGCCGGGGCCATCGCGTCCCGCATGAGCTTCAGCTCCCTCAAGCGCAAGCAGCCCAAGACTTTCACCGTGCGCATCGCCACCATGGACGCCGAGATGGAGTTCAGCTGTGAGGTGACGGCCCGCGCSGGGCACCGCGGTCCCGTGAGGGGGGACGGGCCCGCCCCAAACGCCCCCAGAGCCCCTGAGGGGCCCGGACCCCCCTCCCGGWSCCCCCTCCCGGTGCCCCCGAGCCTCCGCCGCTTCCCGGGGCCTGCCCGGGGCCAGCAGCGGCACAGCCTGGTTCTGGTTATAAATCAGCGTTGTCCTGGTGTGATTCGCTGTGATTTCGGTTATAATTGCGCATTATTCTGGTTATAATTCGCTTTTCTTTGGCTGTAGTTCATCGTTACTTTGGGTGTGAATCGGTGCAATTTGGCTTTACTTTGGTCGTAACTTGGCTTTGTTTGGGTTGTAATTCTGTGTTATTATGTGTGTAATTCAGTTCTATCCAGGTTATAGTTTGGCTTTATTTCGGTTATAATTAATCGTTATTATGTGTGTAATTCAGCATTGTTTTGGTCATAAATTGGTTTTTTTTTTCTGGGTGTAATTTGGTTTTATCCTGGGTATAATTTGGCATTATTCTGGTTATTATTCAGTTTATGCTTTGGTTATAATTCAGCTTTATTCTGGCAGTAATTTATCTTCACTCCAGGTGTAATTTAGCTTTACTTGGGTTATAATTTGGCTTCATTCCGGTTATAATTTGATCTCAGTCTGGGTACAATTCAACATTATTCTGGCTGTAATTAATCCTGTACTTTAGCTATAATTCAGCTTCATTCTGGATATAATTCAGTTTTATCCTGGTTATAATTCAGCTTTATTCTCGTTACAATCCAGCTTCATTTGGGCTCTAATCCAGTGCTACCCTGCCATCCCAGCCCAAGCCACCACTRCACTGTGGCTGTCACATGGCTGGGGGAATCTCGGTGTCAAGGCTTGAATCCACRGGAATACAACTCCCARGTGCTCCAGAAACACCCARRAACAGAATTTTGGCATTTSCTGAGCTCTTAGCTCACCATGAGGGATGCTCCAGGGGGTTGGCTCTGCCTTTTCTGTGCTRATTTCCGTTTTTGGGGCCCTTGAAATTTGTAAAACCTTCTCCCAGGGCGTTGCTGCCAAACCCTGGGATTTGCTCTGCTTTTTCAGCTGATCCRGAGGGGTTGGCCACACAAACATTCATTACCCTGCCCCAAACCCTGATGGCATCCCAAGGGCTGTTTGTCATCACCGATCTCCTTGCTCTGGGAATCTCCTCTCAGCCCTGAAGAACTTCCTGCTTTTCCTARGGATTAAGGATTTGCTCTTAGCAGCCATGTGAGCTTCCCACTTGCAGCAGGGTGTGAATGTCCTGGCTCTGTTTTTCCTGGTTTCCGGAGACTGCAGCAATAACTGATGATGGAAAGTAAATAACTGTTAATTTCGTGGCTGGGTGTCATTTCCCGCTGGGATTGGGGGTTTGTGCAGTGATGAGGCAGTGTCCCTGTGGGATTCAGTGTTCCTCTGGGGTTTCACTGTGGAACTGCTGCATCTCCAGCTGACTTTTCTGGGAGGTTCCTGCCAAAAGAACCTGTTGCTGCAGAGAGACTTCTGCAGCTGGAAGGAGCTCAGGAGCTGCAAGTGTGGCCCTTCTGAGGGCTCCTGGGTTATGTTGGAGCTGGTGCTGGGGGTTTGCAGAGGGAGTCCAGGCCTCATTGTTCAGCACAGAATGCTGGAGCAGGAGGGGGCGTGGATTAGGGTTAGGATGGATGGTTGGATACAGGTGAGTGATGGGGCTGTTTCACACCTTGCAGGTGGGGAGTGAATTTTCATGGAATGATGGAATGGTTTGGGTGGGAAGGGATCTTAAATCTCATCCAGTCCCACCCCCTGCCATGGGCAGGGACACCTTCCACTATCCCAGGCAGCTCGAAGCCCCATCCAGCCTGGCCTTGTATGCTTCCAGGGATCCAGGTATAGCCACAGCTTCTCTAGGCACCCTGTGCCAGGGCCTGCCCACCCTCACAGCCAGGAATTCCTCACCAATATTCCATTTACCTCTGCYCTCTGGCAGTGGGAAGCCATTCCCTGTGTCCTGTCCCTCCATCCCGTGTCTCAAGTCCCTCTCCAGCTCTCCTGGAGCCCCTTTAGGCACTGGAAGGGACTCTGAGGTCTCCCTGGAGCCTTCTGTTCTCCAGGTGAGCACCCCCAGTTCTCCCAGCCTGGCTCCAGAGCAGAGGGGCTCCAGCCCTGGGAGCATCTCCATGGCCTCCTGAGCTTGCTCCAAGCCCAGGGCAGCCCAGCTTGGGGTGTGAGTTGTATCCAAGCTCCACCTGAGCAGTCTGGCTCCCTGGCTGGATCTCTGTCCCAGTTTTATGTCACACTTGGGAGGCTCTGGGGAGAGCTCCTTGTTTGCTGACTCTGCATCCATGGACAGAGGGATCAGACACACCTCGACCTGGGGTTGGGAAGGTGGCCCAGGGCAGGGCTTGGCTTGCTCTACACCCACAGGGAGACCTGGAGCCAGGGGTGGGGTTTGTGCCCTGCTGGGAGTCAGTGGGGTGGGAGAGTTGATTTTTGGGAAAGGCAGTGCTCCTCCCCTATCCCAGGGTTTGCAGGAGAAGAGCGAGCAGCACYGTTTACCCAGCTGTGTGCTTTGAGGTGTCTTTGGCCAGGAAGAAGAGCTGCTGGCCCAAACAGGAGGCTGGGAGAGGGAAATGTGCCTCACAAACACTTGAGAGGATCAGTGGAAAGAGGAGCAGTGGGAATCCTGTGGTTTGGATGTCTTGAGATGTGTTTTTGGGGCCTGTGAGTGGCACCTTGTGCTGACAGGGACAGAGGGCTGCTGATCTGTTGGATATCTGGAGCTGGTCTTYCATGATCCCTGGGRGTTCCTCCCAGYTCAGGATATTCCATGATTCATGACTCAACCATAGCTGTTGAAGACTCACCTTCTTTCTCAGTGTTAATTTTTCAGTCTGCTCCCTGAAATCCCCAGCTGTGCATTTTAAGGGATTAAACCTGCTTTGCATCTGTTTATTCTGCAGTTGATGTCTCTAAATTGAGCCTAAATCTAAAATAATTCCTAGAAATGAAATCTTAATCTTTCTAACACAGCGATGAAGATTAATAATCACGGTTGGGGTTTCACTTTAAAGACTTTAAATTTGTTTGGGGAAATCTTGGAGGCACAAAACAAGTGTCTTCCTTTTGTTACTTCCATCTCGGAGGTTTGAGCTGTACCTAATTAATWGATAACATCTGGAGGAAGGGTAGACATTTGCATAGCTCTTGAATCCCTGTGCTAAAGCAACCCCAGCTGCCTTCACCTTCCTGAGAGCCTTGGGTAGCCATGTGGAAGCCTCTTCCCTCTGAGGGTGGGGAGACCCTGGCACAGGGTGCCCAGAGAAGCTGTGGCTGTCCCTGGATCCCTGGAAGTGTCCAAGGCCAGGGTGGACAGGGCTTGGAACCACCTGCAATACTGGAAGATATCCCTGCCCATGGCAGGGGGGTGGAACAAGATGGACTTGTCCCTTCCCACCCAAACCACTCCAGGTTTTGGTGGGAAAATTATTCAGTAATGAAAACCCCATGGTATTTTTGAGCTCACACCCAAAGCACTGTTTATCCCACATCTCTGGTGGGRTGGCAGAGGTGTGGTGCAGCTGGTGTCAGGTTGCTGTGACCCTCTCCTATGTGCAGTTTTTTCCCCTCTCAGAACCAAGTTCCCTGGCTGATGGGAGAACCCCTCCATCCTTCCTTTGGCCTCGTGGGTGTCTTTGCCAGKTTTTTCCTCTTGCAGAGCTCAGCCCCATTAGTGTCTCTCCATCYCAGAGCCACGGCCTGCTTTCCAAAGGGTGTGTTTTTCCCTTTCTGTTGTGTTTGGGATCTTGGGCTCAAATCCTGCAGGGATGGTCACTCCATTAAGGTGCAGCTTTCTGCCCAGCTGTTCCCCAACCTTAATCCTTTGGCGTCTTCAAAATGAATTGGAAAAGCTTTACAGCCAGCCTGGAGAAACAGCTTAAGTGTTCAAGCAGCGAGCAGAGGCAGGTTTGTGCTGATGTATTTGCTGGTCTAAACATGCATCCTGTTATTGCTTCAGTGCTTAAGCTGTTCGTCTCTGTCCAGAGGATAATCCTGGTTGGAAGGGATCTTTATTTTAGCCCAGTGCCTCACTCAGTGCAGAGCCAGTTGGATGAGGTTGGATGTAAAGCCCTTGTAAGTAGAAGAGTTCTGATTTTGGCCAYGTGCTGTCCCTTTGTCACCAGACACAGAGAGTTGTGTAGCTGAGCTGCAAAGCTCATCCTCTGGAACAGGAACAACGTGGTGGAAATCTGGGTGGAAATGAGTTTWTGAGGAAGAGCTGGTGCAGTAAATCCAAGCTGAGTTTTGAGATGTGTCCAGTYACTGCACCAAAATAAAAAGATGGGAAGAGGAAATCAGGGAGCAAAATGCTCTTGGCTTCCTTCTGCATTGCAGGATACTTGGAAGGGGGTTCATAATGATCCATCCATTCACAATTTCAGAGTGCTGGTAGTGACAGTGACCTCTCAATGCTGCAAAGCTTTTGTGAGTGGACACAAACTTAACAGGAAAACACCAGTCTGTGTGCAGGAAGAGCTGTTTAAAAAAGCTGAGAGAAATAATCCCCCTCAGCCACAACATGATCCCAAATAAATTGTTGGGATGCCAGCTGTCAAATCAGTGTTTGGTTCCTCCACGTGCCTGATCTTGTGCCAGCACTCAGGAATGCGTGTGGCTCTCTTTGAATCTGAGACACTGCAAGTAAGGGCTGTTTCCTCATTCATGTCTTGGAGGGGTTCATGCCCCAAARCCTCAGAATTTCTGATTCACACCAGTGACATTTGGGAGTTAATGTTTTGGAGGTGTCATTCCCCTGCGTTGTGCTGTGACTTAAGGACATGGATCCTCTTTGGCTTTGGYGCCTCACCCTGCACCTGAACAGTTCTCTGCTCTCATCACAGCCTCTTCCAAGCCAGTTGCAAACTTCTGTTACTTCTCTCCAAAGACTGTTAAAACTGCTGTCAATCCCCAGACTGTTAATTAATCCAGAGATGTGTAGACGCAGAGGGGAAGGAGGGAGGAGGACATTTGGGACAGTAAATGTTTCTCTTTTGGTGTGCAGACTCCAGTTTTGATGCTCTTTAATACCTCTTTTTTTTTTCTTTTCTTTGTACAGGCAGTGTCTTTCAAGTAGGTGGTTTTTGAAATTAAAGGTGCTTGAACAGGGAAGCAGCCCTGGGAATAATGTCCTTGAAGCTGGGAGGCAACACTGGTAGGGAATCCCACAGCCCTGGAAATGGGAGGAGATGTATTTAACTTGGCTCACCCCGAGGTGAGCAGCTGGCTGCCCCCCTCCTGCCCGGGTGAGCTGTCTGTGTTCAGAGCTCAGCAGTGTGTGAGKGCTCAGCAGAGCAGGTCAGGCTGGGCTGAAACACCCCGTGTCCATCAGCAATCAGCTCCTGCATGGAGGGAGGGCTTGGGGCTGTCCCTTCCCGGGGCAGGRGGCAGTGCTGTGCTGCAGATGTGTTAGTGTAGCACCGAGACAGCTCTGGCTGATGTTACAGCTCTGTGCATCCTCRGCAGAGCTCCCTGYAGGRTCCAAATSCTCCTTTTGTCCTCTTGGAGCTTCTTGTTCTGCACTGAGCTGCTGCTTGACCCTGTAACTCTTCATCTGTGTGAGCCCAACTYACAGGGTGAGGTGAGGCTTTAGGACATGGAATCATGGAATGGTTTGGGTTGGAAAGGACCTTAAAGATCATCCAGTTCCATCTTCTGCCATGGGCAGGGACACCTTCCACTATCCCAGGTTGCTCCAAGCCCTGTCCAACCTGGCCTTGGACACTGCCAGGGATCCAGGGGCAGCCACAGCTTCAATCTGTACTTACAGGGAACACTCTGGCAGTGGGAAGCCATTCCCTGTGTCCTGTCCCTCCATCCCTTGTCCCAAATCCCTCTCCAGCTCTCCTGGAGTCACTTTAGGCTCTGGAAGGGGCTCTGAGCTCTCCCTGGATCCTTCTCTTCTCCAGGTGAGCACCCCCAGCTCTCCCAGCCTGACTCCAGAGCCGAGGGGCTCCAGCCCTGGGAGCAGCTCCTCCTCTGGGCTGGCTCCAGCAGCTCCAGGTCCTTCCTGTGTTGCTCGCYTGGATCTGGAGGCAGCTCTGCAGGTGCGCTCTCACCTGAGCGGGGCAGAGGGCACATTGTCACCAGTTGTTGTCCCCTGCCTCTCCCGTGGCTSTGTCTGGTGCCAGCCACCTGCTCTGAGTGTTCCTGCTCTGTCTCTGTCTCGGGCAGACACCACGGAACGTGCTTGGCTGCACCATCTGCAGCCTCACGCCTGGGCGCCTTTCTGGCCTCCTCGGTGGTTAACAGAAATAGGTTTTAATTAAAAGCTCATTATCGAGTTGTCGTGTAGCATTAGTAAATAAAAATAACTTTTATGGCCCTGCCTTGTGACTCAGTAAGTGGCAATTGAAAATATTTGACATCACTTTATTTAAAACAAAATTGACGAATATTACACTTTTGATCCCCTGTTTGCTCCAAATGGGCTTTAAATCTAAATAAATGGTTGTCTGTGGCACCGTGGTTATCAGCCAGGTCCAGAAGGAGAAATAAGTGTGGCCTGCAGTCTCAAAATCATCTCCATTTCAGTTGTAAACTGTTGCAGTTTGGGCCTCTCCTGTGGGACGGGGTTTTGGAATAGCTACAGCCTCCATCCATTTCCTCATTCCCAGGTGGTTAGTGGAGGATGCTCTGCTCAGGCCCAGCTCTCTCCCTTCTGCCCTCTCCATCCCTGTTTCAGTGAAGAGATGTTGTGTTATCTCATTAAAATTTGATTCTAAACCAGGAGTAACTGCACTCTRAGCACTTTTTCCTGGGGCTTGGTCCCCTTTTCCCAGCAGTCCTTTGGCTGTTGTGTCACAGCAGAGCCTCTTGCCTCTCTTTGCATCCGTAGCACAGAGCTAACGCCTAATAAAATTATCTGCAAAGCAAAAAGCCATTTTCTGTGTTRTTTACGGGTAAATTGGTGCAGTAAATACTCTGTAAACGTGAGTCATTTCTTCAAGGTCGTGTGTTAACCTCATCCTGTGGGTGGGGAGTGCAGGGATGGCTGCTGTGGCTTTCCCTGGGAAGCAGCTGAGCCCTGGTGTCCTCTGCTCATTTGTTGTGCCCTTATTGCCCATCCTGATCCCAGGAAGAGCTGAAGCTCCAGGGGTTTGTGTTTGTGATGAGAAGGTGAGATCTTCATCTGTGCTCTCTGAGCAGAGCCAGGTTCTGTCCCCTCAGGAGTTTGGGCACCTTCCTGTTGTCCCAGGAGAGCCTCTTGTGTGAGGAACCTCAATATTCAATTAAACCCATCTCTCTTGCCTCCCCTTTGGAACATTTGACATTGTTGGAAGAAAAGCATCAGCCTGACAATGTTTTGGGAATCTCTTTTCTGTGTAGACCCCTCTCTGTACAGGATGGTTGCACTCTCCTGTCCCTTGCTGCCCATTTTTTAGAATTGTGGAATATCCTCAGTGGGAAGGGACCTCCCAGGATCATCCAGTCCCACCCCTGTCCCTGCACAGACACCCCAACAACCCCACCCTGGGCATCCCTGGCAGTGCTGTCCAAAGGCTCCTGGAGCTGTGGCAGCCTCGGGGCCGTGCCCATTCCCTGGGGAGCCTGGGCAGTGCCCAGCACCCTCTGGGGGAAGAACCTTTCCCTGCTCTCCAACCTAAACCTTCCAACACAGCTCCATCCCCTGACTTGCTGTCCCTCCATGTCACCCCCTAATGAGAGGACCAGACAAGCCTTCTGCTCATTTTCGGAGCTGCTTTATCGAGTCGGGAGCTGAGGAGCAGTTGTGAAACTTGACAGAGAGGTTATGCTCTGAAATAAATCGCGCAGTTGCCTGCGAGTTGGAAATGACTCCCGGTGCAGGTTAATAAATAATGCAAACCCTGTTAATAGATGCCAAATGCGCCGTCTCCGCCAGAGAAAAAGATGATGCCAATAATCTGGACTGGAAATACTCTGTTCTAGCCACTGGCTGGAGAGTTAAAAGTGTTAGTGCTGTTAATTTAGAATGCTTTGCTGATAGATTGTAACGGCTCCGTACTTAGTAAAGAACACAAACAGCTCGGTGGAGTAACAGCCTGTTTATAAAGCACTTAATTCCCGCGTCCCTTCGGTGACTCCTGAACCCCTGCAGCCCCCCGTTCTGTGATCCTGCTMATGGGAAAGGAGCTGCAAATGTCAGAGGTGATGCCTGCAGCACAGGGATGCTGGAGTGACGCATCCCGCTCCGTCCTGCCGGTCACATTGAGGTTATCATGATGGAGCTTTGTTACAGCATCGTGCCAGCTACCCCACCATACGGCTAAAAAGGTTTTTTTTTTCTGCTCCGAGCTCCTTAGTTTTGTTTTCAGTAGCTCAGAATGGCTTGTGAAATCATCTTTGTGCTTCAGGTGTCACTTGAGTGCCGTGCAGGGAATGGTGTGATGGACACAGGGTAGATGGGAACGGCCARCCTGTCCTGACTGTCCCCCAGGCTCTCTGGACAGCAGCTCTGTCCATCCCCTCATGCCCTGGAGGGGCTTTCTTTTTAGCGGTTTACAAGCACAGAATGTGGCAGTTAATGATACAGAGCCTGTAAAGTATGGGTGAGGAGGGCTGAGGTCCTGSATGTCTGTAAAGCGGTTGGAGTTCTGCTGTCAAAAGATGCCACTTGAATGCAGATTGTTATTTTAAGTACCGAGGTGTGGAGGGAAATCTTGTCTGTTGGAATAAAGGTGGCTGCAGATCATTGATATATTTAATGAAGGTAATTCAGCGCAGCTGGGGAGGATSTGTGCTCTGTTATGGCTGGAGTCATGAGCGTTGTGCAGCAACGTTAAATGCCTATTCCTGCCACCGCAGAAACGCGTGGTGACAAAGTGCTGGTGTAAAATGCAGCAGCAGAAGCCTCACTTAAAATACAGTCCCTTAAAGGGGGGCTTGTAAAAAACGGAGAGAGAGTTTTTAATGCAGGCAGATAATGRCTGGGGAAGGGGGAAYGGTTTTAAACTAAAAGGGGAGAGATTTAGGTTCGTTGTCAGGAAGAAATCCAGCTGCGAGAGCCTGGCAYRGGKTGYCCAGASMAGCTGTGGCTGCCCCTGGATCCCTGGMAGTGTCCAAGGCCAGRCTGGACAGGACTTGGAGCAGCCTGGGACAGTGGAAGGTGTCCCTGCCCATGGCAGGGGGTGGACCTGGATGATCTTKAAGGTCCTTTCCCAYCCAAACCATTCCAAATTYCCATCACCRAGTTAAAAATGCAGGGGTGAAAACTGCGCAAAGCTTCTGCTTTMATCCTCAGTGCTGCTCTTCAAAACAAACTGGTGATTTGTGTTTTGAGAGKAAACCTTTGGGTCCTGTCAGCTCTTGAGCACGGTTTGGGTACCTGAGGTGGATGGGTGAGGAGTCACAGCCGGTGGAAATTSCAGGTTTAACGCACTGATCCCATGGGATGTGGAACGATGTCCCGGCACTGCCGTTAGCAGCAGACAGGAGCCTGTCCTGAGAAGGTTTGGTGCAGGCACTGCTGTGCTGAGACTGTTAGAGAAGGAAAAACAGCCCATAATGCTTTATACAAAACAGTTTAGTGAAGAAATAGCCTTTTGCTGGCAGCCTGCTTTTATGTGCCTGCAAAAATGGTACCAAATAGCTCTTTTAATGGGTCTCACTCTGTTTTGTCTGAGCCCTCGAATTAACCTCCCACTTAAAATCATAGTCRGGGAAAGATCTTCTGCAGTCTGAGCCATCCTGTGCCGAGCTGGAGCCCATCCCGGGGGCTGGAGGATAGTGAAATGTGTGAAATTAGGGGGGGTTATAATTACAGCACTGCCAAACTTGCTGCTCCTGGCGTTTTGACCCCGAGGTGTTGACAGCGCCCGATCCGWATTGCGGCGAGCGATCTGGGGGTGGTGTTTTTCGGGAGGGTRGTGTTGGCTTTGTCCTATTCCGGGACTGTCAGCGTGTGTGTCTGTGCTCTCTGGCAAGGGGGAGAGCAGTGACGGAGCCATCGCTGGAAGGCAGAGCTCGGCTGAGCCGGGCCCGCCTGTGCCCACAAGGCGGCAGTGGGTGACAGCGGGAGAGCCCCGGCGTTAATATTGRTGTGTCCGGGTGGCACCGGGATTGAGCTGTGGTGACAGGAGAGTGCACGAGATCTGTTTGCCCAAGGGCTTTGGAGTAATGGCCCTGTGTCTCGGTCCAGCAGTCGTTTTCAGCGTGCAGATGGAAGATGAAAGTGGCTTTGGCATATTAGATTCATGTGGTTTATGTCCCTCTTCACCTCTGTGCCTCCCAACACCTCCCGGTTTTAGGAGCAAACTTCATGGATGCAGCTGCAGGGTTGCTCGAAGGACACGGTCCTCGAGCAGGACCAATTTTCTCTGCTCCTTGGCTGCTTTTGTCACCAACATTTTCAGCAGAAAATGCAGTTTGCCTCTATCAAAATGTGCTCCCAGAGAACCGCTGACTTCAGTGGTAATGATGGGGATTTTGGAGCTTTTTCCCTTCTGTCTGTGCAGGGTCGGTGGCTCTGGATGCACGTGCTCCATGCAGGGATTGTGTCACTGCTGCTTTTGTGTATCCTCTCTCTGAACCCCTGGTGCTGATGGTGATGCTTGTGCAGGGCTTCCTGGGCCTGTAGGGAGACATAGTAAAGCCATCCAGGGGCAGTTGAAAGGGATTTTTATTCCCTGCTGGCAACGGAGAGGAACCTAAATATGTCAGGAGCCTAAACCTGAGTTCAAGAGCCTAAATGAGCCCTTCATTTCCCAGGGCAAGAAACAGGGGCTTTACAGTGTCATTTTTTGGAAAAGGGGGGAAATCACATCTCAGTTTCCTACTGAGGGAGGAGCCGGTGATCTGCAGATGAGATCAGATGGAAGGAGATAACGTGTGCCTGGTTTAGGATGKTTTCATGTCTGTACCAGATGCATTCACAGGGGGGTTAAAGTTGACCTTGTGAAGTTAAAACAGTGCATTTGGTTGAACAGAGAGAAGTTCTGAAATCCATCTTTATAACTCTGCTTCCTGTTTGCTGTCTGGCAGGTGAAGTGGAAAGGGAAGGACCTGTTTGATCTGGTGTGCAGGACWCTGGGACTGCGGGAAACCTGGTTCTTTGGGCTGCAGTACACCATCAAGGACACGGTGGCTTGGCTCAAAATGGACAAGAAGGTTGGAACCAAAGTTCACAAATCCCAGAATGGTTTGGGTTGGAAGGTCATCTCATTCCAAGTCCTTGCCATGGACAGGGATATTTCCTTTGACAGATTTTATAGGATGACAAAGGAGAATGTCCTTTCCTCTTTCTTTGAATGAGGTTGTGAGGTGGGTGAACTGGGATAGATGTACTTAAATCCCATCTCCGTGGCATCTGGGGTTGTCAGACTGGGAAAAGCTGGCAGAGATTCCTCTGCCAGCATCTGTGCACACTGAATTTCCTGGAGACAGTTTGGGGCACAGCCATGCTGGGGTGCTGCACTTTGGGGTGACTGCAAAGCAAATGAAACTTAAAACTCTCTCTTTTGTGCCCCTGAACACAAAACCATCAGCAGAAAAGTGGARTTGCCTCTTGTTTTGTTGTTGAGAAATACGGAGAGCTTGGGAGGAGGAAAACCAGAGTGAAAAGGAGATGGGATAAGGGAGGAAATGTTTCCMAAGTCTGTGAGGGTTGGGTTTTGGAGGTGGCTCTGTTCACATCYAAAGGATGTGAGGCTACAGCCAGATGGTGGTGGACACTGAGGGAGGTCTGGGTGTTGCTCCTCTCAGGCTGAGGTTTTAAACCAACATTTAACTGGGCAATACCAGAGCAAGGTGGTGAGAAACACCACTGAAATAAAGGCAGTGCAGGAAAACAAGGAGAAAGTCGGGTGGTGGCGCAGCAGGATCCAACATCCCTCTGCAAGGATTGAGAGAGGCAACGAGCACGTGGCAGATCAGGATCAACCTTCACTGTCTCATTTCTCATGCTGTTTGTTTCTGCCTTTTTTTGTTCCCTTGCATCATTAGGAGTGTCAGAAATGTTTGTTTTCTTTTTTTAACTACCATGTCTGAACTATTTAGGTCTGTTCTAGATGTCTAAAAGTGTCTGACAGAAGATGTGCTGATCTGAACAGAAGGGAGATGGGTCTTGTCTTGAAGAAACCAAATGGCTTTTGTATTCCACAGGTCCTGGATCATGATGTTCCCACAGAGGAGCCCAAAACCTTTCACTTCCTAGCCAAATTTTATCCTGAGAATGCAGAGGAAGAATTGGTCCAGGARATCACCCAGCACTTGTTCTTCCTGCAGGTAGGTGTCAATACTCTGCTCTCCAGCCTGAGGGGGAGAGACCCTGGATGAGCAGAAGGTCCCAGGGTCAGAGAGTTGGTCAGCAGAGTGTGCTCCACATCCTTATGTTCACACCTGTCCAAAGGGACTTGTCTCCAGCAACAAAACTTCCTAAAATAGTGAAGGATGGTTTCTGTGGATGAAGCAGTCTGCCCAGACTGGCAGTCAAGAAGGATGAGGTGATCCATAATATCCTTGGGTGGTGGCTCAGCAACATGGATCTGTCAGCCAAGGGCTCGTGTCCCTCTGCAGGGTGTGGGATGAGCTGTGCTGAGGAGTTGCAGCTGCCTTTGGATGTGATGGCATCATTGTGTGGAGCAGGGGAGTTCCATCCTGGAGAGCAGAGTGCAGCCAGCCTGTTCCCAGGCTGAACAGCAAATCCCCCTCCTCAGTAAACAGCCTTCAGGTAACTGGAGCAGAAGAACATCCCAGGAGCTCAGCTCTCTGATGGAAAAACAGAGGGGAARGGGAAACCTCACAGTCTCACCTGCCCCAGGAACTCCTGCCCTTCAGTTGAGCATTTGGAAACTGTGGTGAACACGTCTTGGTTGGGTTTTAAAATTTAAATTACTCTACAGAACTTTGTGTCCTGAGAAATCAGTTCAGCTGATGATCTGGCAATGCTGCATGGCTGGTAACGAGGAGCTGCTTTCACAGGAGCTCTCTTTCAGAGACATGATCMATTTTCTGCCACAAAATCAATTTTCTGACACATTTTTCCTCAGAAGAGTTGTGTCAAGCACAGTTACAGGGAGTAGAGCCCTCCTAGTCAGACCCCTGGATGTTCCAGCTACTCTGTGGCTGTGAATTTGAAGATAAATTGCAAACATTTTTAATAAGTCASTCATTCTTATGTTTCTTACACCAAAGTCAGGACAACCTGGGTTTGGGAATACCTGCATSGTGTCCTGCCCTTTCCAAGTGAGCTCAGCAGCTTCCTGATGCTCCTCACTCTTCCAAAGTCCATCTTGTTTTCTCCAGAASCAAAAGTGTTCTAAATGCAAAGTATTCCTATTAATTTCCAAGCTCTGTCTCGTGCACTGSTGTCTCTGTAGGGTTATTTCTGAATGCCTCATTTGCCAGGGGCTTTATCCACAGTGAGGAAAAATGCTGTTGGCATCTTTGAGAAGGAAAATCAGAGAGGAAAAGSCATTCAAGCTGCATTTTCTAAATGCAGACCATGACTTTGCTGCTGGGATTTCTGTGCTGAGAGGAGCCTGGGCTCCCGAATGCACTTGGGAAACAGGAGCACATCTAAGCTTGTAAACTCTCCTGTTTTTTATCTTGATGCAGCAGAATATCTGCTGTGATTATGTTGTACCCAACTTTGAGGACTCAAAGCACGTTATAAATTCAAATTGATGTTCCTGCATCTCTGACAATCCATTTAAGCCTCCCAGGAAATCGTAGGCTTTTTAAATTTTTTTTCCCCCTATCTTTAATCAGGAAAATTAAGTGTGCCAACCCAAAAAATATCGAACATGACAGGTTTAATTTTTTAATGCAGAGAAGGCAGGGAAGTAAAGCTGTGGCTTTGGGGAGCTGCACGTTGGCTCTCCTGGGAGCACAGGGCTCTGCCTGCTGCTAAAAGCTCTGCCATGGAGGTGACCCMCAGCTCTCCGTGCTGGGATCCAAGGAATTGCCCTCCAGCACAGGTGAGCACTGACTCACAATGAGGCCTGAATGTCCCAGAGCAAAGCTTGCAGTGCTTAGAGACTCTGCTGTAAGCTGCTCTTTTGTTTARCAGYGTGGCTGGATGTCCTATCAATCCACAGCYTGTGCCTTAAGAGGTTTTATCGCTGTGTTTACATGCAAGGTTTTCCCCCCCCTTGCCTTTAGCAACAGGAGAGAGGTGCTGTCATTTTCCACATACAAATTTAGCTCTTCTCACCAAGCTGTCTGAGAAAGGTGGTCTGTGAAAGCCTGAGCCCTTCGAGCCGCCAGAGATTTCCTGGTTATGGACTGTGATTAGTGTTAGGAAAATTGTTAACTCTGTGTGGTTGACAGCTCGAGTTAAAACAAACTGCAGCCATCTGCTGTGACAGTCATGCTCTGCTGTGCTCCACTAAACGTGTGCTGTCTGTCCTTTGCTGCTCTGTGTGCAGGTGAAGAAGCAGATTTTGGATGAGAAGATCTTCTGTCCTCCCGAAGCCTCTGTCCTGCTGGCCTCTTACGCTGTCCAAGCCAAGGTAGGCACCAAGGGCTGCCTCAGGGGCCTGCTGGGATGGTGTTGATCCAGGTGCTTTGTGGTGGAAACACTTCCTGGGGAAMGAGAAGGCAGGGAAAGCTGTGAAAACTTGGGAAGTGAGTGGGCTACACACCAGCAGTGCTGCCTTCTCTACGTGGCTGGTTCCTGGCTACCTCCAGACATTGGATGGGTTTTTGCTTTCTCTTTCCAGGACTCTTTAGCAAATGTTCAGCTCATAAGCTGCAGAGCCTGCTTTAGTGTGGCTYATTGCTGGAGCAGGTGAATTCCATCAGCCTGTTGTTTTTTGGATCTCCTCTGTGCTTTTGCCAGTGTAGCTAAAGGCAAGCCAGCCATGGGACTCTCAGCTCCTCTGCTCCCCCAGAGTACTTATCTTGATAATGACTTTATTTCRGTGCTAGAGCTGTCACATCCATTTTACTGCACTGTGAAAGGGCTTTTCCTGGCTTCTCGCTGCATCTTGGGTTAGATCTTGGGTGCTTGGCCTCATCAGACAGAGGGAAAAGTCAGTGTTCATTGAGTTGCCCTTGTTACTCTGTTGCATTCTGCTCTAGGCCCAGAGTGGGTGTGTTTTGCTGAGGATTGCTTTCAGAGGACCCTGTTTTCCATTTTGGGGTGTGCAGCCTTGGACAGCTTGCCCAGGRCAGAGACTCCTGGCATGSAGGGAGCAGCCCAGGGTTCAGTGSCAGGGCCATTCTTGCAGTCAGGGACATGATTTCTCCCTGTGTATGCACAACATGTGCTGCTGCTCAATTAACAGCTCCTGGAGCTCAGCTCCAGTCTGTGTGTGCAAAGATCCTGTTTTGGGAGGGACAGGAGTGCCTGCAGTCTGAGCACAGCCCAGCCACGTTGTCTCTGCAGCCCCTGCTGGTTCTGATTCTGGGTGGGATTTGGGGAGGGTTTGGCTCACAGGACAGCAGGCAGGTGGCCATGCCCTSGATCTGGCAAGTCCAGCTGTCCTTGAGGAGCACAGCTGTGGAGAGGTTTAGGAGGAGCAGCTCTGTGGGGCCACCTTTGCTGGCAGTGCAGGAGAGGGGCTCTGGCCCTGTTGCCAGAAGAGAGGGCCTGATCCTGGTTGGTTTTTTCCCAATGGCCATGTAATTTTTCTCATAACCCTTCAGTCCACATTCTGACTAGAGCCCTGGGTGCCATGTTCTTTGATGGTGTTTGAATTTACTAGAAATTGGTGTTTTCTCCTCATAATCAGAGTATTGATGAAACCATGTTTTGTGCAAGAGACTCATYAGCTGGGCAAAGAAAAGTTGCTTTAAGAAATGTTTCTGTTTGTGTGAAACATTCATCACTCTTATTAGAGTGCATGAGTAAACACTTCCTTGGCTTTCTTTCTGTTGACCTGAGCTGAGGATACATAGGGAATGACTTTTCTGGCTGCCAAAATGAATAAACGTTGGGTAAATATTGAGCTCTGTCACCTCGTGGCTGGGACAGCTCCTGCTCTGCTYGGGAACAGGCTGTGACTTGGTGCAGGTTGGTTGTGCTGTCCCCTTTGTCCCCTTGGCACCTTGAATGTCCTGGGCCTTGGGAGGAGGTCACTGGAGTCAGAGCAGTTCTGACCCAGCTGAGATCAGGAGCAGGTGGAGCCAGGGTTGACTTTTCTGCTCTTCATTAAAGGGCTTTTCTTCAGACATCCCTTTCTTGCTGCCCCTCCAGCCTGGGATTCCCCTCCTGCTTTCACTCCCAGCAAAGGCAAAAGCTGAAAGCACATCTTGGGTAGGGAACTGGGAAGAAAGATTTTGCAGGTCATCTCCTTCCAGTTAAATAGGAAGGAGATGGACAAGAAGGCAGGCAGAGAGCGCAGTAATTTCACTAATAACGTGCTGATTTGCATGATTAGGGGCATAATAGCCTGACACAGCAGTGTGTGTGCATCCAGCAGCCACTTACTGACAGCCAGGTGCTGCTGCTCCATCCACACCAACCTGAGACAGCAAAAGGAAACAGGGGGATCATAAAAATAACAGTTTATTTATTTCTCTCTCGTGTTCATTTAGGGAATTACTATGTGCTTTCCTCTCCAGCCCTGTTCAAACCACCCACATGGTTTTCAGAGATTGGAAGTGGTTCAGGTTTTAAATAGCTGGGAAAGATGTGGGACCAACTGGAAAAAAAAATGGGAACATCCAGGAGGTTCTTCTATTTTTGCCCCTTAARTGCAGGTTGCTGCCATGCTGGAACTCTCTCAGCACTTCTTGTAGCACAGCAAACAGCTCTTTAATTATTATTGTTTTTCCCCCAAATAAGCAATACTTGGTGTTAATTTGTAGCTGAGTGTGCCTGTGTTTATCCAACAATCTGAGCCTGGCGTATGAATGTGGTAAAGGCAATTCCATGCCCAGTCGTGAATATTAATCCTGCAGTTCAATTAACAAGAACTGAAATTCCATGACAGTTTGAAAGTAATGATTTAATTGAAAAGGCCTTTAGAAAGTACGTTTGCAAAATCATTTGAGCCAACAAATTCTGCAATACTTAAGCCATTTGTTGATTTTTGACTTGTGAATAATTAATGTTCKCATCCAGACTCCCCTCTCAGTACAAATATTCCTCTGGGACACAGCAGTATTTTTTAGCACATGAAAARTCACGTAATCCATACTTAGTCTTGGACCTCCACAGAAGATCACAACAGAAAATAATCATGTTAATCCGATTTGCTATTATTTTTATCACCTAAAAATGATTTACTTGCTGTCTAAAGTTATTGGAGTTGCTTCCTTCACCAGTGCCACGTTTTTAGTGCTGCCTCTTTTTGAGGTGGGCTCAGGGCCTGTGTACCCACAAAGTGCTGCATCCTGAGGAGCTCCAAGACCTTGAAGACAGAGAGTTGCCACCACTCTTGGATGAAATCTGGGCTGGTTYAGTTCTATTAATTGAAGTCTGAGTCAGTGTTGGTTGTTGCTACATGCTCCCTTTGCATCTGCATTGGCTCCAGATCAATATTTGTGTCTTTAATCCCCACGTGTTGTCTCCCAAATGCTGAGGTGGGATGTGTGTAGACTTTTGATGCTGAGCTCTGGTTTCGGTGCACGGTGTGACAGTCCTGGCACGAAAAGGAGGCTGAGAGGAAAAGCCTCCTGCCTTGTTGCATGACCTCCAGGTGCCTCTTGGTCTTGTGTTTAAAAACTGTCACCATTTTGCACTTGCTGAGCTAAGGTTGCTCAGAAAAGCAGGGAGGGAAGGGCTGCTTCACTTGCAAAATGAGTGGCTTGAGCAAACGGCGCCGTGTCTCGTGCAGTCGGGCACTGTCACCTCTGTCAGTGCAGAAGTCCTGGTTGCCAGGTGAGTGGAAGTCACAGCAGTCTGTGTACGTGCCTCACATGCTTTGTTCCTCTCCCCCTGAACTTGCTGTGTTGTTGGAGGAGCCGTTTGCCAGCGTTTTCCTGCCCTCTGAGGCCGTGCAGGAGGTAAATTCATTTTCACATGCTCCGCAGGGACACGCAGCTCTTCAATCTGTTAATAAGCAGTTTTCTTTCTCAGTCACTTTATATGCTACTCAAAGAGATGTAAATCTAAACAAATACCAGTAATTAGTGGATGCACTTAACAAATCTGAATTGGATTCCGTGACCCAGTTGAGCAACAGACCCTCTGACAGAAGAGCCACCACCTGCCTGAGAGGAATCTGTCAAACTCCTCTAATTTTTTTTATACTTATTCATTAGGGTGATGAGCAGCGAYAGAGGAACTGCCATCTGCCTAACCTGGATCACTGCTATCCATCAGTTTTTGGGGATAGGTCTTTCTCCATGTCTTATTTCCTTGTTTCCTTGTACCTGTGGAATCACAAGGACCTCTCAGCTATAGAGTCTTGCCCTGCACTGGGGGAAATGTTAATTAGGGCATGATAACGAGACTAGAATAAACAGCCATCATCTAGTCCAGCTGGACTGATGGAGGACATCAACCTGGTAATGGTCATCARCTGAAGTTGTGGGAGTGGTGGAATCACCATCCCTAGAAGTGTTCAAAAACTGAGCAGATGTGGCTCTTTGGGGCATTAGGGGTGTTCAGTYGTGGGCTGGACTTGATCTTGGAGACCTTTTTCAACCTTAATGATTCTGTGATGGTGGGAAGTTTTGTTCTGCTCCCAGCTCTGCCTCATGAGTAGAGGGAAGCTGTTTCTATTAGAAATGAAATGGCAAAGAAACACAGGTTATTCACCTTACAGAGCAGCAGGTGCCYGTGGGGTGAAGGGCTGAGCAGGCTGTGTTTGCTGCCTCTCAGGGCTGGGAGTGAGGGGGTGAAGGGTTTGCCTTGCCCTTGTTTGGTAACGTGGGGTGGGCACTGTGTCTGTGCTTCTCCCCAGTACGGCGACTACGATCCCAAYGTCCACAAGAGAGGCTTCCTGGCACAGGAGGAACTGCTTCCCAAGCGGGTAAGGAGCTCAGCACAGTCAGTGTCCAAGCTGTTCTGAGGCTGGACGTGCTGCTGGGACCTGTCTTGGTGTTCCTGGCTTTCTCGCTGAGCCAGGAGCAGTACTGTGACCTGGGGTCTGTCTCCCACCTRTCCCAGGTAATAAACCTGTACCAGATGACTCCAGAGATGTGGGAGGAAAGGATAACAGCCTGGTACGCAGAGCACCGGGGCAGAGCGAGGTGAGCCTGTGCTGCTGGGCTGGGTCAGGGCCAGTGCCCTCCCCTGGAGGGTCACCAGGCTTTGGGGAGCTTGGGCAGCTGCTGGATAAGCTCTGCCAGTAGGTTAATCCCAGCACATCTCTGCAGCAGCCTCAGGAAGAGCTCRGAGCTTTTGTTGATGGCTCTGCTTGTGCCCTGCTGTCCCCTGGTCACTGTCAGGGTCCTCAAGAGAATTGTAGGAATGCTGCAAAGTAAGGACTCACCTRCATCAAGGGTCTGGGAGAAGAAATAGGGTAGGGATTCAAATTATATGGCTGCCTCAGGTGGCAAAATGCTCCTTTTGGGGGATAAAGCTAAAGCCGTGGATCTGAAACAGTGGCATCCCAGCCAGAGATTTCCTATTTATGCTGAAGGGATTGGGATGTGAGCAAAGCCAGGCCTGGAGTGCTGTATCTCAGCAGCCACTCAGATGCTGGCAACTACAGAGTGGGATTTGCTCTTGGACTCTATTGATCCTGTCAGCAAAGACAGGATTGACCTGTGTGATAGAGACAGTCCAAGCTTTAAAGCCTAGTGAGTGCTTAGGCTCAGCAGCAGCAGCCGTGATCCTGGATCCAGGATCTCTGATGCTCCCAAACACTGTTCCTGCCTGGCAGAGATGAAGCTGAAATGGAGTATCTGAAGATAGCCCAGGACCTGGAGATGTATGGTGTGAACTACTTCGCCATCAGGGTGAGTTGGGTGGGTTGGGGGTCCTGTTTTCCTGCCAGGCTCTCCATGTCCTGGAGAGCCAGCAGAGCTGGGAGGTGGCATTTGGGGACGCCACCTGTGCTGAAGGGAGGCAGCAGCTCCTGGTACCCAGTGCTGGGTCACTGCCTGGGGCTGGMTGAGGAGGGAACAGTGGTTCATGGCTGACCCTCCCACTGATTTCTGTGCCTTCCTTTCCTCCTGCAGAACAAAAAGGGCACAGAGCTGCTCCTTGGGGTTGATGCCTTGGGTCTCCACATTTATGACCCAGACAACAGGTTGACCCCTAAAATCTCCTTTCCATGGAACGAGATCCGGAATATCTCCTACAGTGATAAAGAGGTATGGATGTGTCTCACTTCCTCCCCGAGAGCAGTAAGAACACAACTGGGATTTAAAATGATTTCTCTTGGCTTCTCTGTCTGCTGTGCTTGCTCTCACCAGCTTAGCTAAGGGCAGCTCAACTCCTCCAGCTGAAACCTTAATCCAAGCCTTCCCGAAATTGTGCAGGAAGTGGGCGTGCRAGGGGTCACTGGGGAGCTGGTTCTTCTCTTTGGTTTCAAACCTTCTATGTAATAATCTTTTCAAAAACCCAAAATTGCTGTTGATGTGCTTAGCCYAAATACCAGAGTTCAGAAGTTAAAATCTCTTCTTTACTGCATATATTACAGTATTTATTACTGTGGATATATTCTGTACCATGGAATACAGGGAGATGTATTCCTGGGGAGAAGAGCTCTTGCCATCTCATTACATCATCTTGGGTTTCAGGCTTGGCATAGCAGCTGGAATCTTTTTAGGAAGTTGAGCAATTTAAGCCCACTGTTGGATAGTTATTTATTAAATCCAGAGTCTAAATATGGGTCTTTGGGATTGTTGGCCCCCAAACCTAATTGAGAACAGAAGTGCAATTGGCTGAGGAGGGGGGACTGAGCAGCTCCATTGTAAGTCTGAGAAAGCTGCTCAAAGAAACCAGCTGCTTTCATGGTAAGGAAGAGAATTAACTTCTTAATTAAAAATGGTTTTCTAATCTAAACATGATATTGATCAGGGGAGCAGCTAAAGGTTTCTCATCAGCTGCATTTATTGCGTGTCTTGTGAAGTTTTATAAGCAGTAAATCCGTGCTGGAATTGTCTCMACTTGCTGTACTCCTTAAAGAGCTTCACAACTCCACAGAGAGCCCAGCACTGAGTGACTTCCAAAGCTTCCCTGCCTGTGACAGTGCAGTGGGAGCTCCCCAGAATCCAGGGACTGACCCCTCCATAAGCAGGACTGCAGCAGAGCTCTCTCCAGGGGAAGGATGGATCCCTTCCATCAGCTCAATCACCTGTGTAATCAGGTGCCCATGAGCAGGCCTGACCCGATGCAAACAGGGCCAGTAGGTGGGGACAGCAGCTCTGCTGGCACCACACTGGGGGTTACCCCTCCTAACAAAGATTGACTGTTCACACAGAGCTGAAACTCSTCTCCCAGCACATTCCTGCTGCTGCTCTCAGTGACTGCTGCACGCTGTGCCACAGCCCAAATCCAGGGACATTCATGCACGTCTGCTTTTGTGAAAGTCTTAAAAGATTGGCTCTTAAACTGCCAGAGCGAGACAGTGCCAGGGCAGGGCCCTTTGCAGGCAGKGCTGTGTATTGACAGATCTCCCACTCTAATGGACACACTCTGTCTGCTCCAGCTCCTCAGCCCGTTATTTCTGTAGCGTGTGGAGGAGTGATGGAATATCTGCATGTCTCCTAAAAAATGCCATCTTGCAGAGCACTCCATCTCTTCAAGTACCCTTTTGATAGTGCAGAGCCTTCTCTCCATCCAAGGGCTGCATTACCAAAGCCCTTGAGGGATTTGTGCCACCGCTGGCCTCTCAAGAGAGCCRCTGTGGGAGAGCCTTGGAGAGGGTGAAGCCAGGCCATGGCTGGAGCTGGCTGGTTGGCACATGGAGTGTAAACACAAGTTAGAGCCAGGGAATAACAGTTTGAATTGTGGGGAAGTCTTAGGACATGGCTGAATTCTGGAGAAGAAAACGCATGGAAAATTCTTTTGGGGAGYTCCTGTGAGTAGAGGTGTTGGTGGGAAGGGCAGCAGCCCCTCGCTGTGTTCCTGATGTAGCTCTCCTGCCCTTTTAACTGCAGAGTGCAGCTAGGTGGGAGTCRGGCTCTTCTYCCAGGTAACAAGWGACAGGATGRGATGAAACACCTCAAGTTGTGTCAGGGAAGGTTTAAGTTGGGTATTAGGGAAAAATCCTTCATTAAAGGGCTGTCAAACCCTGGCCCRGAATGCCAAGGAAAGTGTTAAAAACACTTGTGGATGTGGCACCTGGGGACATGGTTTGAGGGTGARCATGCTGCTGTTGGGTTAACACTTGAATTTTATGACCTTGGGGGGCTTTTCCAACTTTAATGATTCTGTGGTTTTATCAGGCAGCTGAGCTGGTTCTTCCTCCCTTTGGAAGCATCCCGAGTTCCTGCTGTGGTTTCCTTGTTCCTTGCAGCTCCCATGAGAGCAGCACCTTGCCTGGGGAGGTGCTGGGCTGAACCCCCAGCTCTGCAGAGCTCTCTGCAGAGGACACCAGCCCCTGTGGCCCCCATGTTTCCCTGACAGGAGGAACAGTTGTCTCCTTGGCTGCTTTCGATGCGAGTCCTCTTGCTTGGCTCAGAGCCACGGGGCCGGCTCAGAGCCGTGTGTCTGACCCTGCTGACCTGCTCTGAGCCAGAGCTTTCAGGAAGAATTTTATAGCTGCGTTTTTATTAAATGCACCACTCTCTGATAACTCTCTCCCTCTTTATTTTTTCCTTTTCAGTTTACGATTAAGCCATTGGACAAAAAGATTGATGTTTTTAAATTCAATTCATCAAAGCTGCGTGTGAATAAGCTGGTAAGTGCACAGACAGTCTTTTTTTACTGCCTGCAGCAGTGGGCTCCGCAGAGAGCGTGAGACAACGAGCTTTTGGGGCTTTTCCTTTGAGAGGGAGCTGCTGCTGTGTGCTTGTGATGGGGTGTAGCAGTTACTGCTCACTGAAGGAGGGGAGGGAGAGGCTCAAGACAAGCTGCTCTGCAGAGCCTCTCCCCCTCCCCTGTTTCTGTGCTCCCTGTTGGAGCTCTTGTCTTCCAGCTGACCTAAATAGTGGAAGCACTTAGCAAATACAACTCCCAGCTTTGCTCAGTTCCTCTTTCTTTCCATGTGGATCTTTCCCATTCTGTGTCGTAGTTTTACCTCTTTTGGGAGGCAGCTTTACCAGAGTCCTGGCTTTTCCCCCTCTGAGGACACTCTCCCTGGACAAAGATGGGCTGCAYTGAGCTGTCCATGTTGGAGACCAGCTTTAGCTGATATTCTAAATTTGGATCTGTTGTTAGGGTGCACAGGGACCTTTGCTGTCCTGGTTGTTGGCTGTGCTGTGTTCTGTAGGAAATGGGGCTTCCTCATTCCCTGCATCATCATGTTCATAGTGCTGAAATCTTCAGAGAAGTCATTTGGGACCTGGGTTGTGTCTGCCCCATCCCTGGAAGTCCRTCCACTATCCCAGGCCAGCTTGGAGCAACCTGGGRTAGTGGAAGGTGTCCCTGCCYATGGCAAGGRGTGGCACTGGATGATCTTTAGGATCTCTTCCAACACAGACCATTCCATGATTCTGTGATTTTATAAAATGGAAGARGAGCATGTAAATCAGTCCTTTAGAAAAGAATCCAAATTTAGAACCCTGCTTTTATTGCCAAAAAAATCTTTTCACTCCTCTGTGTGCCCACCTTGTGCTAACCCTCCTCTAGCACTGCCACCTCCCTGGTCCTTACCAGAGAGAGAACCACACTGGGGCTCAAATCACTTCAGCAAAAGTATCTGGAGATGCCCAARCAAGTTTTTGATAAGCCTTCTGTTAGTCCAAGTGGAAAGTGRTTTTCCTTTTTTTTTAGTTTTAATTTATTTTTTAATCTCAGGGCCTTAAACACACACTGGGAAGAAGGTGCAAGTTCATCTTGAGCCTAAAGAAAGGRGGCAGTGAGAACCAGGGAACTCAGCAGAGCTGTAGAAAATTTTATTTCATTATTTGGCCTCTTGCCTTTTTCGGGTGGGTGTAAAACAACACCCGGTGCTGTGCTGGAGGCACAGAAAATTGGTCTCTGCAAAGAGCTGCTATACCCAGGAGCTGGTGTTTGGTGTGGGACCTGGCTCCCTGCCCCTCCTACAGCTGTGAGAGCTCGCAGGGTTGGAGCTCAGTGGGTGGAAGCACTAACAAGCACCAAATCAAAGCAATTCTAGTGTTTTTGTGTGTCAGGAATACAAACCACCTCACTGCCGTCATGTGTACAGCTGTTTCTCTCTGCTCTTCACCCTTGCCTGGAGCAGATTCTTCAGCTGTGCATTGGGAACCACGACCTCTTCATGAGGAGGAGGAAGGCAGACTCGTTGGAGGTGCAGCAGATGAAAGCACAGGCCAGGGAGGAGAAGGCCAGGAAGCAGGTGAGTCCCATAACCAGTGAGCCAAAATCAGGAAGGCAGATGGGCTGGGGAAGGACGGGTCTCTGGAAGCAGCTTTGRGGGAAGGTCCAGCTGAACATTTTGTAGTAGCCTGCTCCCAGCTCTCCAATCATCTCAGCTTGGCTCTGCAGATTGGTGGCAGCCTGAGTCCAGCCCCCAATTTGGGAACAAAACTGAGAGGACAGGAGGGAAGAGCTGCCCTGGGTGTCTCCAAGCGCGTGGCAAGATGTGTTGGGACAGTTGGTAAATCAGGGGCTGTGAGGGGGAGCTGTGCCCTGCCGTGGCTCTTTGCCTCATCTCTAATTGCAGGCTGATGGGATGCATGCTGCCATTCTGGGCTGTGCAGCCTGGAATGCTGATTCCACACTGGCCCCTCTCCGTGGCTCGGGTCAGCCCCGGCGGCCGGCACAGCTCCGCCGAGGCAGCGGCGTGCAGCCCACGAGCAGAGATCAGCAAATTGAATTGTATGAATCATTGTTTTCTGCTCGTAGACCTTTTCTACTCACTGAAACCCACACAGCTAATCTGAGCACTGGTGCTCGGAATATAAATGGCCCTTCGGCAGGGAAGCCACTARAGAGGAGCAGAAGGAGCCAGAGCAGTTGCTGCACCCAGCAGGGGCTTGTGCTCGTGGGTCTGGGTATTACTGCCTTTGAGTGTGGCCACAGAGGTGCCTGTGGGGGGTGGAGGTGCTCAGCTGGCTTGGAAATGGGACATGGCTTGTCCTTCAGGCACCTCTCAATCCTCTCAGTGTGGTGCTGAGTTGCTCAGCTGGGCTGAAGGTAGGACATGACTTGTTTTTCAGGTACTTCTTAGTGTTTGTGTGGTGCTGAGGTGCTCAGGTGGCCTTGAAATGGGACAAGGCTTGTCCTTCATGCACCTCCTAAGGTGCTTGTGTGGTGCTGAGTTGCTCAGATGTGGCAGGAGAGCTCTGAACTTGAGTCACAAAAGCTCCACTAGGGAAGAGGGGCTTTGTTCTTCCCACAGGGATTCCTCTGGGTGGTAAGGAGTTGGCACTATAGAACCATTGAGGTTGGAAAAGCACTCTGAGGCCTCCAACCATCAACCCTCCACCACCGTGTTCACTAGGCYATGTCCTGAGTGGAGCAGAAGGTCCTTGGAAGGAGCAGCAGTGTCCAAGTGCTGACAGCATCAGGCATGGTGGTCAGGCATTGGAATGGGCTGCCCCATTGTGGTGAAATCACCATCCCTGGAAGAGTTCAGAAGTGGATGTGTCTCTTAAGGATATGGTTTTGTGGTGTACACAGTGGTGCTGGGATAGTGCTTGGGCTTGGGCTTAGAGGGCTTTTCCAACATTAATGATTCCATGAATCTTTAAGTTTTACCATCAGTGAGTTTTTGACGTGTTTGGATAACACCACACCCAAGGTCCTGTGCTTATGTGGGCTGCTAAAAGAGGTGAGGGCTTTGGGAGGGAGCAGCAGCTTATGGCTTCACATGAGCTCCCAAATCCAGAGCCCTTGGGCTCCTTGGGAAAGGTCAGGCTCCTGTGTGGGCTGGCTGCCCTGTCCWGAGCGAGCCACTGTGCTGTCTGCCCTGCTCGCTGCTCCCTCCCCAGCAGCCACAGTCGTTAAATGGTTTCAGATAGTCCTTTTAGATCAGGAATTCTTGTTAATGGAAGTCCTGAGTGGGATGCAGATCATAATGATAATTAATGAGGGGAACCTTTAATAGAACGAAGCAGAGCTGTTGGAACAGTGGGCGTCCTGCTTTCAGAGCACAGCTGGTGTCCAAGGAGCAGAGAAATGTGGCTTGTCTCACTTCCTTCTCTTATTAAACCCAGCAGGTCTCCTGTCCTGGCTGCAGTGTGGATATTTATAATGCCCCATTCCTGTGGGACTGGAGGGATTAAACTCAGTGTGTTAATTAGCCCAATGGCTCCCTTGGGCTCTTGGCTAGTGAAGTGGCAGTCCCTGRGCACAGCAACCTTCCCAGCATCTTCTGGGAAGATTTGGCAGATCCTGGTGGCTTGGATCTTCCCCTCCTGGAGAAGCATTGCTGTTCCCTGCAAATGGAGAGGGTTTGTTTTATCCAGGAATTGCCAGAGGTGGTTTCACTCTGTCTGACCTCCCTCTAATGAATGGAAGTGAAGGTTCCAGGATGCTGGATTGGATATCTGATCAAAAGGAGCAGCTATGCTTGTCCTTCAGCCTCCTGCCACGTGCTGTGGGAGATGCCCTCAGACTGTCCTTAAGCCCAGTCCTGCTGTAAGAAACTCCAGAGACTTAAGCTGGAGGTCTTGAGACCCACTTGTCCTGGCCTGCCCTGTGACTCAGCCTAGGAGGGCACTGTCTGGGGACATCATCACCTGCAGGCTGCTCCTGTGGCCATGCTGTGAGTGACAGCCTGAGCAGAGGATGGGCAGTGTCTCAGAACTGACACTTTTCAAGGGAGCATCAAACAGGCTGCCCAGGGCAGTGGTGGAATCATCATCCTTGGAAGGGTTAAAAGAATGTGTGGATGTGACACTTGGGGACATGGGTTAAGGGTGGCCTTGGCCATGTTGGGGGAACAGTTGGACTTGATGATCTTGGAGGTCTTTTCCAACCTAAGTGATCCCACAATTTTGTTCTTGGATCAGGTCACCCCAGTCCAGGGACATTCCTGTTGTCACTAAGCAAAGAGGAGGCAGCAGTGCTCTGACCTCACCTGTGACTCCTTCTCATCCATGGAAAACTTTCCTCATGTGTGTTTTCCTCCTCTCTTTCCCCAATCCCTTTTTCCCAGATGGARCGACAGTGCCTGGCACGAGAGAAGCAAATGAGAGAAGAGGCTGAGAGGACCAGGGACGAGCTGGAGAGGAGGCTGATGCAGCTGAAGGAGGAGGCAACAATGGCCAATGAGGCTCTGGTAGGTCCCTGGGAGGCTGTTCCCGAGCACTGCAGCTGCTCCTCACTCTGCACTGTGGAAGTGTTTTTGGAAGCGCTCTGTGACTGCCCTAAGACTGCTCCCAAACTGCTGCCAGTGGCCAGTGAGCAGCAGGCTGCACAGAGCTATTTCATCCTGCTGGGCTGCTTGGGAGGAGCACAGAGAGGATGATTTGGGACAGAGCCTGGGCACATCCCAGCCCTGGCAGCAGACGGCTGCAGGCTTTCATGGAAGGGAGGGATTCTATGGAGCGTGTCGGAGCGAGCAGCTCGGGGCCCTGCTCTGGGGGCTGTGGGCACATTTGGGGAGACATTGGCTGTGTTTGATGGCTCTGTGTCCTGGGATTGTCAGATGAGGTCGGAGGAGACGGCGGATCTGCTGGCGGAGAAGGCGCAGATCACGGAGGAGGAGGCCAAGCTGCTGGCACAGAAGGCGGCCGAGGCCGAGCAGGAGATGCAGCGCATCAAGGCCACGGCCATCCGCACCGAGGAGGAGAAGCGCCTGATGGAGCAGAAGGTGCTGGAGGCAGAGATGTTGGCRCTGAAAATGGCCGAGGAGTCGGAGAGGAGGTCAGAGGGTACAACCTTGCAGCTGCTTCTGCTTTGCTTCCCACCCCCTTCAAGTCMTCCCTCTGAGTTATCCTCCCTCAGCTTCCCACTTGTATCCAACAGCAAATGGCCCTTTGGCCCAGCTGGTGTCCCTTTCCAAAAGCCAGCTCTGCTTTTGGGTGCTTTCTGCAACCTTCCCCTGCATTCCCCAAAGTATTTAACAATGTTAATGACACTTGGGGATTGTTCTTCCTCTGGATGGTAGATATACACTCCCTTTTCTCCCCTTACTCCTCTACTTACCTCTCAGTTGTTCAGTTCTTTCCAGCTCTGAGTTCTGTTCCAGGTTGGCCTTGAACAGAGACTTTGCTCCTTGTTAAAACTGGTGTTTCCACCCTCCTGATACCCGACTCCAGGTCCCACGGTGAATGTGGAGTGAGCAAGTAAAAGATCAGCCTTGTTTCCTTCCAGCTGATTGCTCCTCTCCGTGTGAGAGCCTGCTGGGTGTCAGCCCTTCTGCTCGGATGAACTCAGCCCTTCTCCATCTCTTCATGCCTGTTCTGCACTGTGATCCTGCTTCTCCATCCTCTCCTCCCTCTTGGCTCCAGTGTGGTATTTGCTGTTCTTTGCAGGGCAAAGGAGGCTGATCAGCTCAAGCAGGACCTGCAGGAGGCTCGCGAGTCGGAGCGCAGAGCCAAGCAGAAGCTGTTGGAGATCACCAGCAAGTCTTCCTACACAGTAAGAGAGATCTGTGTTGTAATTCCCAGCTCCCTGCCCTCCTGTGTAGCCTGGAGGAGCCTCCTTCTCCATCCCAGCCATGGAGGGGGCTGAGCTGTCTCGTTGCTGCTCAGAAATCCTGAGCAGTGCTTGCCCTTTTCATCCCTGCATCTCATCCAGCAGAACTTAACTATGCTCTTTTTTTTTTCCCCACCCACCTCTTGCTATGAGAGCAAAGGAGCTGCTGATGAAATTAAAGCAGCAAATTTTAAACCAATTTAGCAGCCGTGTCAGAGCCACTTTGCCAGCACGTGTGGAGTGCTCCAGCTTAGCAATAACCTTTCAAATAGGGTTAAATATGTCCTTACTCTTGTTAGGTGGGATAAACACTGTTCAGAACCTGTAAATTCATTCTTTGGGCATAAACTGGACCTTTATGTGCTGGAAAAAAACTTATTGAAGGACGATTATTCCATAATTGTCCATTAGGAGGATTTCACACCTTCCTCTGAAGCATCTGGTCCTGGTTCCTGCTGGGCACCAAAAAGCCAGACTGGATGACCATTGCTCTGACTTGTCTGGCAGTTCTTTTCCTCTGCTTCCCTAATTGTGCCTGTAAACCCCATCAGGTGCCCCCATCCCTGCAGCTCACACCTGTTCCTTCCCAGCCTGGGGAAGGGGAAGAGCATCAGGAATAGTTTTGATGTGGGAGTTATGGACCTGCCAGCAGCAAGGTTTGAATTTGTACCTGCAGGCTCCTTCCCCCTTTCTCTGGAAACTTTATAGGAGCAGATTGGAAAGGGGTTGAGATGAAGCAACTTTYCATCCCAGTTCCCTGCAGTTCACTGCAAGAATATTTGCAAGCTGTTAAAAATACCAGTGATGGAAAATAATCAGGTGCTCTCAGCTCTGGGACACTCAGTCAAGTGAGTGCTGGATAAAGCCCAGCTTTGGAGTGCTCCTTCTTTTACAAGTCAKTGGAATTCTGGGATACACCAGCTCCTTAACTCTGACTTTAACTTGTGCACAGGGAGACACTTGTCCTCACTGGAACCATGTGTGGCTACAGCAGCCAGTGTGGAATTTGGGCAGCTCTTCCACATCCATGTTCCCTCGTGTTGCCATGTCCATCCTTAGTGAAAGCAGCAGAGCCCCAGCTCAAAGCCCTTGTGCCAAAATCGTGGTGCAGGGAGCAGCTGGGTGGCTGTGCTCTCTGTTCCTGTGGAATTAGAGCCTCATTAGGGGAATGTTGTGGGATTGCATGGAGCTCAGCTCCACCCCTCCAGCTGCATCTGCCTGGAGACAGAGCTGCCACTTCCAGACACTTGCAGGGGCTGTGTCCTCTGCCTTCCCTGAAGAGCCCTGGCCTTCTGGACACAGCTTCCAGTGCCTGGTGGAAAGGGAAATGCTTTTTTCCTCTCCATTTTGGTGGCAGGGWCCCCTCATGCAGCTGCTGTTCCTCCTGCCCCTCTCCCTGCCCTGGGATGAGGGCTGTGCTGCACAGACTCCATGGCTGCTGTTTTCCAAGGTCAGGAGGAGGCTGCTGTGACCAGCATGCCCATATCCTGGTGAAAACACCTTGCTGGGCTCTTCCATCCTCTGTTACATTTCCCTGGATTGCCAGCACATGAAGAGATCCTGTGCAGAAAGCTATTTTTGGGAGACTTGRGTTCCTCAGCTCTGGTGAATGGTGCAGGATTCCAACTTTTCCTGAATGAGGGTGTAACATTTGGCTTGTTTTTTTCCATGGTCCCAGACTTGTGCTGTGTCATCCCCTGACACTGGGAGCTCAGCAGGAGTTCAYAGGAGCAAGAGGGGAAGGAGGGAGTGGATGGATGTAGAATCACTTAGGTTGGAAAAGACCCTTAAGAGATCGAGTCCAATCCCTGACCTAACTCTGTGCTACAGAAAAGGCAAAAGAGACAGTCAAATACATATATTTTTCAATTTTCCAGTCTCCAATCCTGGTTCTTTAAAGCTTGTTTCAGTGTCTTTTTAGTCCTTGAAGCCCAGGCTGCTTTTATGATGTCACTGGTAGGTGATGCATGAGACGTGAGGTGTGGATCTGAGTCTCAGGCCATCAGGGCTTGGAGAACAACTCATTCCTTATGGACTTGGCTGCAGCTCTTTGCCTCCCTCAGTGCCCTTCAGGTGCCAGATAAAGGCAGTCACCTCCTCTCTGTTCTTGTGGGAGCTCTCAGTAGCTGATTTGGGCTTGCCCAAATTCCTGAGCAGCAGAATAAAGGCAGTGGCAGCACCAGGAGGAGCTTTCCCTGCAGGGGAAAGCCTCCTGACCTGCTGTGTGCTCCCTCTGGGCTCTCCATCTCACTCTGTGTTCCAGAGGGATCCCAGGGATGATCACTGCCAGCGTGGTGCTTGCCTCTGGTAATGGCAGGGAATTGCTGTCATGCAGGAACAGGGCTCTGCACTTTGTTCCAGGTGAGGAAACACTTATGGAAAAAGCTCCCTGGCCCTTTTATCACCCCATGGCCTGGGATTAGAAATARCAGCACCTGCTGCAAGAGCTGCCCAGGATTATTGCAAATGGCAGGGAATCTGCAACAGGAATTCTGCCCCTCTGCCCCAGTCAGGTGAGACCCCACCTGCAGAGCTGCCTCCAGATCCAGGGTCCCAGCACAGGAGGGACCTGGAGCTGCTGCAGCCAGCCCAGAGGGGGCCACAGAGATGCTCTCAGGGCTGGAGCCCCTCTGCTCTGGAGCCAGGCTGGGAGAGCTGGGGGTGCTCACCTGGAGAACAGAAGGCTCCAAGGAGAGCTCAGAGCCCCTTCCAATGCCTAAAGGGGCTCCAGGAAAGCTGGAGAGGGACTGGGGACAAGGGATGGAGGGACAGGACACAGGGAATGGCTTCCCACTGCCAGAGGGCAGGGATGGATGGGATATTGGGCAGGAATTGTTCCCTGGGAGGGTGGGCAGGCCCTGGCACAGGGTGCCCAGAGCAGCTGTGGCTGCCCCTGGATCCCTGGCAGTGTCCAAGGCCAGGCTGGACAGGGCTTGGAGCAGCCTGGGACAGTGGGAGGTGTCCCTGCCCATGACAGGGGTGRCACTGGATGAGCTTTAGGGTCTCTTCACACCCAAACCATTCCATGATTCTATTAAATGCTTTGCTTCAGATATCAAGCCCATGCCTTTGAGAGCCCTGAACCTGCTCACTCTTTGCTTTTTCCATACTCTTCCTCACTCCTGCTGCTCTCTGACTTCTCCACCAGTGTTTTCCTTGCTCCATGGCAGAGCAGTGCTGAAGGAAGRGAAGGAAGTAGTGGCTGTAGCAACCCTGATAAATTGGCTCAGGCCTTAATGGCTGCAGCAACTGAAATTCCTGCTCAACTGCTGCTGTTAGGAGTTTTTAAAAACAAAACCCAACAAAGCTTGTACTGAAAAAAAAGCAAGCTAAAGGTTGTTTGAAGGCCAGTGGGCTGGCTCAGATGCTCCTGGCTCCCCTGYGCTGCAGGGACGGGAGAACCTCACATGGGAAGGGCTTTGGGAACGCCTGTGTGCCTTACAGGGAAGGGACTTGAATGTCAATGGGATGCAAGTATTTAAATCAGTTAAGTGCTTTGGCAGACCTGTCCCCTTTCCTTCGAGACTGGAATTTAGGTACTGAGCTGTCCCTTCCAGCACCTGCTCCWGAATTAATGTGGCTTTGTTCCATGCTGGCAGCAGAGGGGGGGAGGTAGGAGTTGGGTTTCCTTGTCTTGTGGGTCTTAACTCACCTGGAAGGCTCCAGCCAGGCCAAGTGCAGTTTGAGGCACCCCCTTGTTTATGCTTGTTCAAGGTGTTTGTGTTCCAGCCTCGCTGGCTGATGAAATGTTGTCCCTCTCAGATTTGTCCGAGCTGGGAACGAGCCCTGGCTGTTTGTGAATTCCAGGCTGCTAGTGAGGGAAGAGGCAGGTTATTGTGCAGAGTAAATCTGTCACCCCAGTGCTTGCAGGTCTTGCTGAAGAGGAGTGAACTGAAAACTGTGCCTGGAGTATCCCAAATAGGAGAAATGAGGGAAAGAAAGAGCCAGTGGAAGCTSAAACACTCGTTTGTTAGAGCAGGTACCCAGCAGTGCCACTCCAGGTTTGGGMACATTGTTTTCCTTACAGGAATCCCTTAAAGCAAGRAGGAGCATCCAGGAGGGATGTGGGGGATCTTTGGGATGCAGGGCTGAACAGGCTGGCAGCAGTTGTGACTCAGCCCCATCTGATGCCACTGTGCCACCCTTGACGTGTGCTCTGTTTGCCACCTCATCCAGTGTGCTGCAGGAGCAGAGCCATGACTCCAGCAGGCTTTTCCTCTCCTCCTAATGAGCCCATTTGTTAGAGGTGTGACAGAATTTTTGACTGAGAGGAAGAAGGGTCATTTTTTAGAAGAAGATAAAATCTGAGGGCCTGGCAGTGTGTGTCAAAGCATTTTGCAGGAGGAAAAAAGTCCCAAATCCTTGCTCAGGTGTTCCAGGAGTCATTTGCTGTGTTATCTCCATTTCCAGCTGAATCTAGAACTGGTTTCTAAACCTTTGGAGCTGTRAATTACTGAGGAGATAAAAATGTGTCAGTGCATCTCCATGGACCTTGCTGGAATGGCATCCTTGGGGTCACATTGGTGTCTGCTCAGGCTTTGGGGAGCTGTGGAGTGCAGGACTCTGCTGTTGCACGGGGTCTTACATTGTCCCTGCTCACAGCTTGAACTTTATAAACCTGACTGAATGTTAAATAGCAGACAGATGACTCCCAAGGGGCAGCTTCTATCCAACTTTAAGTGACACAGCAGTGATAAAGCCTTGATTTTACCAAGTTTTGTCACTGCCTTTTTGAAGGCAGGTGGTGTTGTCTCCTTCTTAGGGCTGCAAAGAGTTCTGGAGGAGCAATGGCTTTGAACTGAGGAGCAAATTGGGAATGGAGCACGGGGGTCTCCAGGCTGATCTTGTGCTYGGGACTCTGGGCTCAAGTGCTGCTCTGATTTTACATTGCAGAACATTTGCTGCAGTGACACTTGTGTGGCCCAGGGTGATTAACTCGTGCTCTCTCTTCAGCAGTCCATGAACTCGAGTACCACAGCACTGCCCACTGACCTGCCAAGCTTCAACCTCATCAGTGAGAGCCTCTCCTTCGACTTCAAGGATACAGACATGAAGAGGCTGTCCATGGAGATTGAGAAGGAGAAGTATGTGGCATGCATTTAGCCTGGGCTGGGATTTGTGCTGGGTATGAGCCAGGTGTGGCCAGAAAGGCCAAGGGCACCGGGGCTGTGCCAGCCCTGGGGTGGCAGCAGGAGCAGGGCAGTGCCCRTCCCCTGTGCTGGCACTGCTGGGGCACCTCCAGTGCTGGGGCAGCTCTGGGACCCTCCTGACAGGAGAGGCCTGGAGGGGCTGGAGCGTGKCCAGGGAAGGGAAGGGAGCTGGGGAAGGGAATGGAGCCCCAGGAGAGGCTSAGGGAGCTGGGAAAGGGGCTCAGCCTGGACAAAAGGAGGCTCAGGGGGGMCCTTGTGGCTCTGCACAACTCCCTGCCAGGAGGGGACAGCCGGGGGGGTCGGRCTCTGCTGCCAGGGAACAGGGACAGGAGGAGAGGGAACGGCCTCAGGCTGGGCCAGGGSAGSSTCAGGGGKGATATTGGGAAYATTTCTYCATGGAAAGGGTGSTCAGGCMCTGGCACAGCTGCCCAGGGCAGGGCTGGAGTSCCCATCCCTGGAGGGATGTAAAGGCCRTGTGGATGTGGCACTTGGGRACATGGGCAGTGATGGCCTTGGCAGTGGTTGGTGACCTCAGAGGGCTTTTCCAACCTGAGCAATTCTGTGCTTGTCCTGGCTGAGCCTTTCCCAGGTGGGGACCTGGTGTCACAGACCTGTCCCTGCCACCTGCTCACASGTGAGCTCAGGGCCCTGCTCCAGGCAGTTCCTTTCTGGGTGGGAATCCTGGCTCCTGCTCAGGCTGGAATTGTCCATGGTGGGTGGAAAGAGTTAACAGCAGGCTGAGTGCTGGAGGTCTGATTTGAGGCTTTGCAGGTGCCCAGGGAATGTGGTGATAGCTGGGGTATGTTCAGGTCCTGCACTAGGGCTTTAACCCCTYTTCCTTGGAATTTGTGTCACGTTCCTGGGTGAAAAGTGCTCAGCAGCAAGTTTGGGTGTGATTATGAGCTTTGATCTTGTGTTTTCCTGAGGGTGTAAGTGTAGCCTTCRAAATTACCAATTGAGCAGGAATCAAAGCAGATCAGATTTTAATCTCTGTAGTAATGATGTGCTTTGTTCATCGATTGGGTCGTAGATCAAAGCCACAATGGCTCTGTCATCCCTGCTCTGGCCAAAACTTCCCGAGGCTGCAGTGACACAGCCCTGGATCCCAGAGGATCCCAGAGGGTGCTTTGGTTTGCCTCTGCTCACTGCCCTCTCTCGTGTATGGAATCACAGACCTAGAGACAGGAGATTAACAACTTTTCAAAACTTTTCCCAAAGCCAGAAGAAAAAAGATAGAAGCTGAAAATAACAGGATAATTCCTGGTTCTGTATCCAGGTTGCTATCTAGGTCATCCTGCTCTCCTGAGCTGGCAGAGCTGCCTCTGCCAARTGCTGGAAGCAATAGGATGCTTTTCCTGTCTTCTCTGGGGCTGTTCTCTTTCCTCGGGTGCTGGGATAAACCTCTCTATGAATTTTGGCACTGGAAAGGGTTCCTGTTACCCTGCTGGCCCTCTGACCTGGCTCAGAGGGTCAGTCACAGGTACAGGACTCATGGGGTGATTTTTCCAGCTGATTTTTCAGGCAGTTCAGGATGAGTCCTGGGAATGGCTGGCTTTGGGGATTGGATTTTTCCCTTTCTTTAGTTCTTTTTTTCTTTTGGGGACTTTCTCTGTGCCAGGGATGCTCAGTGTCTACAAGATACCTGATATTTTGGGGACAGCACTTGCTCCCACACAGTTTATGAGCTAAATGYCTCTAAAACACAACAAGTCAGTACATTGGGGTCCTTCCTCATGGAAAGACTTGTGGATCTGGGTTGTGGAGCAGGTTTGGGAAGGGGTGCAGGGATGTAGAGTTCTCCTTAGTAGTTTCTTAAACCACTGTGTGGTGTAAACCTCTGTCAGCTTCACTTGCAAATTGGGAGRCTTAAAATACCACCCAGCTTGGGTTTAATTTTGTATAATAATGTACCTTACACTTTTATTGCTGGGTTGGCTGTCTGGGTCCCCTTTAATAAGGAACAAATAATTGCTCTGAGTAGCTCACTGTGTGCTATAAACTGATATTATCAGTTCCACATGGTAAAAATAATGAAGAAAAGCTGTTTCTGTTATAATTCTGTTATCAGGTGGCACATCAGCCTGTGCAGCTGGTGAGTGCTAACCCAGGGCTGTTCTGTCTGTGYTAGGGTGGAGTACATGGAGAAGAGTAAGCACCTGCAGGAGCAGCTCAACGAGCTGAAGACAGAAATTGAGGCACTGAAGCTCAAGGAGAGAGAGACAGCTCTGGATATTTTGCACAACGAGAACTCCAGCCGGGGCAACAGCAAGCACAACACTATTAAAAAGGTATCAGAGGGCCCAGTTTGTATCTCCCCTGATGGAACCCTTTAAAAAGAGCCCTAGCATCACCCTGCTTTTGATAATAAAATTGTTGGATCTAGGCTTTCTTCCCCAGCTGCTTAGCTCTGATAGAATATTCCAGCTTCTGGTGATCCTGGTGTCCTGACCCAGCCTGGTCTCTCCAGTGCTGTGGGGAGGAATGTGAAGGTCTCCAGGGCTGAAGGTCTTGCTGAACCTTAAAAGCTGTACAAGGATGTTGTTGGAAGGGCTCTGCATCCCTAGTGAACAGGAAAACCCTCCCTGCCTATTGCAGCCATTCCCTATGARCACTGAGCTTGTCTGGTGAATAATGAGGGCACAAATACTCCTGGCTTAGGAGCTTTCAGTGGAAAAAGCCAAAAGCTCTTGCTCTCTTTTAATCTCTCTAGAGAAACCTGTAGTGCAGCTTCAGTCACTAACAGCAAAGCCTTTGCTGGCAGGSGGTGTGAGACCTCTGCTCCCTGGGGCCACCTGCCTCCCGAAATGGGGCTGACATGAGGAGCTTCAGCCAAAAACTGGGGCTGCCTGGGTCTGCTGAGCCAGGGCTCACCTGAAGGCTCACAACAAAACCCCTCCTTTATTTCTGCATCCCATCTTTTTCCTTGGCCTCAGTAACGAGGGGCTGGGGGCACATCCACRATGGGTTTGGATGGTGGTGGTCAGCCCCACTCACCTGCAAAGGCTTTTTYCCCTGCAAAGGCTTTTTCCTGGCTSGCTTTCCTCGGGAAGGATTCGGAAATCCGTACGGCACGGGATGCAGGCTGTGGGAACAACTGCAGGCTTGAAAAACAAATCCTGCTCTCTTTACTACTCCCAGCCAAGAGTTATGTCTGAAAGGATTTGGAAGTATCAGTTCTTGCTGACTTTCATGGCTGCGAGTTTGTGATCACTGAATTGGGGCAGGAAAATGAATCTAGCRGGGCTCACTCGCCACTTTCCCCGTGCTGGCCTGGAGCTATTCAGGTTCCTGTCACACTRGAGCAGAGAAAATAAAAATCTTCAYAACCCCCTTTGTCATTGTAGAATCTGGAGGCGTTTCTGCTCCCAGTAGGTTTTGTTAGGATTTGTCTCTGYGTTCCAAGTCCTTGGTTTAAACAGAAACTGCTCAATTTTCACTTCTGACAGAGAGGAGTTCATAGAGAGCTGATGGTCCCATTTGTCTCCCTTAAAGAGGGTGGCTGGGCCATCATTTCCATGTCTGTCAGGGCTTGTCATAGTGCTGTCACTTTGCCTGCCTTTGAAGATGGAGCCTTGTCCTGTCCCCTCCCTTCCGGAGGGAGCGGGGGCTGCCCGGCTCTGCACCTCGGCAAGGAGCAAAGGTTCCCAAATAACAGAYTATTAGTGGAGACATCAGAGGGAAATTACAGCCTGCCCTACTCAGGGAGGTCAGCAAGGCTTTTGTCTTCGCTGTGTTGAAGGCAAGGAAACACAGGGCACTGGGAATRGGACATCAGCCCAGCAATGCTTCARTGGCTCCAACCCTCTGCCTCACCTGGAAGCTGCTGATCGCTCCAGGCAAGCCCCGAGATCCCACAAATCACCCGTCCTTGTATCACACACGGGGATCATTGCTATTATTTGTTGTTCATTTTATTTTGCTGGTTTAGCCTCAAGCCCAGGGCAGAAGACCTATCTGCATTTGAGAATTCCAAGTAGGTTATTCCAAGGTACTCTGCGTGGGGGTGCTGGGAGCTGCCTGTGGCACTAACCCGTGCATGAGCTTGCCTGCGCTCCAGCGGGACTGGCTGCCCCGGTCACCCGTCCAGCCCGGCTCTCCCTCCCTCAGGAGCACTTCCAGCCTCTCTGCATTTGTTCCTACACCTGATCCTCCGTGCTGGGAAGCTTATTTCTTGGCAGAAGCTGAGTTGGCAACCTCAGAGGGGGGAGTTCAGGTAGAGGCACTTAAATAATTCAGCGTGCCTGTTTTTGCACTGGTGCTTGGRAATCTATTGGAGGTGCAGGGCAGCCTTTGAAGATTCCTTTAATGAAATAAACCAGCACCTTCCCCCCTTGTTTGTTGCAGAAAGAAATGCRGGATGTAGGAAAAAATACCCCAAACAATCAGCCAAACCCCATCAACTCTGCTGCCAACACTGTCAAAACAGGCTAAAAATGCACAGCTCTGTCTCGGAGCGGAGCAGCACGAGGATGCTCTGCCTCTTTGAGAAGGTAGAGCAGAGGATTGAGGACAACTGGTGTCTGCAGGTGGCTCTTGTGCCAGGGGAAGGTCACTAGCACACCTGGKGACAGGAGTTGTCCTTCTCCCTGCACTGCCTCTGCCTGTCCCTCACCTCCTCCCACCCAGGGGGTCCTGGGTTAATGCTCCATTAATGCCMCATCCCTTATTCCTGGAGCCTGCTTTCCTCCAAGGATTTCCCTCGATCTGCAGGCTCTATGTGCTGAGCATCCATTTCCTCCTTTGGGAGGATGAGTTTGGGGAAGCTGTCCTGCTCTGCCCTGGGGTGAGGTTCTTGCACAGCCACAGGGTTTTGGGAGCTTGGAGTCAGTGGCATTCAGGGAACTACTGGGATACCACACTCATGGATGGCAGAGTGTGGGAAATGCTTTTGGGAATGATAGAGCAGTTCCCCAGCACATGTGGGGCTAGGAGCAGAGGCAGGAGGTTGTTTTACCCAGGARAACTCAGCACAAGGCTGTGCTGTTCTACACTGCACCAGCCATTCCAGGGGCTGTAAATCCCTGSAGTTTGGGGTTTGTGCCAGCTCTGGGGAGCTGCACATGTTGCCCAAAACAGGCTGCTCTCACTGTTAAGCACTTCCATRTTGAAGAAGCCAAAAGGGGTGACCCTGCAGGTCTGGGCCACCCTGAGGGAGGTGTTGGGTGTCCCCAGACAGACTGGCCATGCATGAAACACCTGGCTGGAAGACCTCCATGGCAGGTAAAATTGGGGTGAAATCCACTTGTGCCCACAGCWCARGGAGGTGGAGTGAAGCCYTGGCAGTTTGTGGGAAGACTCTTCCAGCAGCTGGGAGCACTCCAGTGCCCGGGAGGACCCCCATAATGAAAGCAGCTGCACAGTGAGTGCTGCAGTGTGACCTCTGGGGTTTGGTGCCTGCCTTTGAAGGCGCCTGCTAAGTTTTTCATGTTTAATTACGTGGTTAACATGCTAATCCCTTTTTATGAGCTCTGTGGGCACAGCACAGACACCTCATCTGGAAGCTGCTCTCCCTTTTCCGTAGCTCCCTGCCGTGGGCTGGTGCTGTGGCTCCAGCTGGCTCTGATTCAGGAGGGTTTGTCACTTAGGCTGTGGTAGAGGGTGAAAAACCCACTTCTTCCTCATCTCTTCCACTGCAGGAAAGCTCCTAGGACAGGCTGCTAAAACACAATCAGGTCTTTGATTCCAGTTGCTTTCTTCTTGCACAGTCATGCTTATTTACTGGGATTTAAGCCCTTTGAAGTATCCAGGCAAGGAGCAAATCTCCACGCCTGTTCCCAGACAAGCAGCTTTGTCRTTGAGCCTCTGGTCCTTCCACAGGCAGCCCTGGCCTCTCCTGCCAGSCTCTCACGTGGCTGAGAGCAGCTTCTCCAGGACTTGAGCTCAATCCCAGGAGATCACTTTGGGGGCCCATTGGGATCATRCAGATCCTGCTGGCTCCTCTCCTGGCTCTGATCCTGGACAGTGGTGCAGTGTTGTCCTTGGCTTGGATAATGATCATTGTGGAGATGCTTTGAGATCCGAGCTGGGGGTGTTCAGGCTGGAGAAGAGAAGGCTCCAGGGAGACCTTAGAGTCCCTCCCAGTGCCTAAAGGAGAGCTGGAGAGGAACTGGGGACAAGGGATGGAGGGACAGGACACAGGGAATGGCTTCCCACTGCCAGAGGGCAGGGATAGATGGGATATTGGGAAGGAATTGTTCCCTGTGAGGGTGGGCAGGCCCTGGCACAGGGTGCCCAGAGCAGCTGTGGCTGCCCCTGCATCCCTGGCAGTGCCCAAGGCCAGGTTGGACAGGGCTTGGAGCAGCCTGGGACAGTGGGCTGTGGCAGGGGGTGGCACTGGATGGGCTTTAAGGTCCCCTTTGGATTTAGCCAATGAACAGTTCCCAGCTGGAAGCACAGAAGGGTGAGTGGGGCAGAGCCAGGGGGATTGGTGCAGCCTTGTCTTCCCTTCTGCCACCYTTGGGATAGGCTGTGGTCTGTCCTTGTGAGGTGGTGGTGATGGCACTGCTGCCTGAGTGTCTCAGCATGCAGACAGGATGTGCCACCCCCAAATGTCACAAGGCTTCTTCATCATCTGGACAGGTGGAAGGATTCTGGGAGGCTGGCACTGGGGCAGACACTTGCTCTATTTTCCACCTGTCCCAGGGGAGCAGCATGCTAGGGATCACTGAAACATGTCCCTTGAGGACTACACAATTTCTCTAGGGTCCCTGGCACCTCCTGGGGACTTCCTTCCTCCTCTCTCCCCCTCTGGAACTGCAGATTCCCTAGAATAGGTCTGTTTTGCTCTAGTGGTTTGTTGAGAGGAGGAGGATGTGCCCCTTGCAGAGAGAAGGGACCAGCACAAGGAATTCTCTGGGAAGGAGAAAAGGAGGGAGCCTGGGTGGGACAGAGCAGGCTGAGCTGCCATCCTTCCCTGAGGTGCTCTTCAGCCTCCTCCAGGGCTGTATAACCCAATCCCAGCTGGAAAGGGAAGGCAGAATGGGCACACCACCAGCAAGGGACTTCCCAGGAGCAGCAGCAGTGGTGTTTTCCATTTCCTTGGGAGCTGTGAGGCTGCCAGCTTCTCACTCAGCCTGGCACCTGGCTGGGGTGCAGGTGGGAGTCAGGGGATACCCAGGTGGGCAGAGCAGCTCTGGGAACACGTTTTCCAAGTGTGGGAGGAGATGGAGGCTCATCCCACGTGGATCTTGCCCACACACCCCCACGTGTGAGAGACCACATCCCTTCCAGGTTCATTTTCTTCCCAGTTCTCCTCRGAGCTGGGAAGTGAAACTCCCAGGCAGTTAAACTGGGACACGGCAGCCTCTTTTCCTTGTTTACAAGGAACAAGAGGAAAGTAGGAAACGTCAGGCCTATCAGCTATTTCTGTGGCAGCCTTTGAAAAGCGTTTCCTTCACATGGAGCGTCATCTTCTCCTTTCAAATGGGCTCATCAAAGCGTCGGGGGCTGGGGGACAGTTGTGCTCGGGAGAGAATAAACGGCAGCGTGGGAGTGAGAGAGGAGCGGGGAGGGAAACGGGAAGAATCGCAGGAAAATAGGCTTTGGGTTCAAAAGTACCAGTGGGAATTGAAAAAGGTCCACCTGGGTGGTGGGACTGGGGAGTGGGCAGGGATGGAGAAAGGCACCAGGGCAGCGAGTGAGGAATGAAGAGGATTTAGTGTGTGAGCACTGGGTGATGATTAACAAGGACTGGAGATCTTCCCAGCAGCAGGAAAACATCTTGGCATTGCACAGGGTGAGGGCACAGGTCCCCCTCTCCTCCAGCCTGGCCGTACTGCAGGATGAACAAGGAAACAGCAAGGAAATGAAACATCCCCGTGCTGGGGGAGGCTTGGGGGCAGTTGGTGTGAGGTGCAGCCCCTTCCCCTCCCTGGTGTGAGGGCTCTCAGGAGCCTTGGGGGATTCCCTGGGTTGGCTGTGCCCAGCCCCAGCAGTGCTGTGCCTGCAGTTATTGGGTTACCTGCTCCACACCACCTGTGCCTGCCAGGCACTCATTGGCTTGCTTGGGTTTGTTTGTGTTTCCTAAATCAAATCAGTCCAGCAGCCCTGGGTAGCAGCAGGCTCCGAGGAGCCCCCGTGCAGGAATGCAGGGAGCAGGACTCTTCCCTCTCTTCCCTTCCTCAGATCTTGATTCATTTAAGCTCAGGCCGCTTAATTGCGCTGCCTCTCTCTCCCTCTAAATTTTCCTTGATGGCTCTGGTAGAGCATCGGGAGCCCACCCTCCCTCCTGCAGGAAGGAGATTATCATAATACTGCTTGTAAATCAATTTTTTTTTCCTTTTCTCTGCACTGACGAGGATGTAACTCCCTCTTAATCACCCTGCACAGCGTTACGCTACGGGGAGGGATATTTATTTCTCCTTGCCTGGCCAGGAAAAGGGGATGCAGGGACTGCAGAGAGTTTTTTGGACGTGTTGGAGGCTTTCCCCCCATTCCCCCCAGCAGATGATGGAGAGGCCAGCACAGGGTGGTGCTCTCCTCTTTGCTTTCACATCCCAGTGCATAAAAGAAAGGAAAACCAGTTGAGGGAGTGGGATTTCCCTGCAGAGAGCTCCCTGTGCCCACTGGTTCCCACAGCCCTCAAGGTGCCCGCTGGGATGAGTCAGGATGGCCCCGGAGCTCCCCTCAGCTCTTCCCATCCTCCCCAGCACATCCCTCGGGACTGGCCCGTGTGGTGCTCCCAGTGGGAGCGAGGACAGCCCTGCCTGCACTCCTCAGTGAGGAAAACAATAAAAGAAGGGAAAAGGGCGGGGGAGAGTTTTCCCACCTGGCACAGGCAGTGGAGGRGTGCAGTGAAGGGCAGCCCTGCTTTCCTCTGGTGATTCCAGTGCCTGGCTGCAGTTGGATGTGAGGAGGCAGCTGCTGGGCAGCCCCGATCCTGGGCCTGATCCCCACTGGAAGGGAGCATAAAACCCATCCAGTGCCACCCCCTGCCATGGGCAGGAACACCTTCCCCTATCCCAGGCTGCTCCAAGCCCCATCCAGCCTGGCCTTGGACACTGCCAGGGATGCAGGGGCAGCCACAGCTGCTCTGGGCACCCTGTGCCAGGGCCTGCCCACCCTCACAGGGATGAATCCTGTGGTGTTTTCCTTTCAGGTGGCAAAATCTGGCCACTGCTGGGAGCCAGTGACCCACAGGGCACAGTCCTCTTGGGAAGTCTGTGCTCRCTCCTCTCCATGGGGTCCCATCTCCCCCAGACCCACCTTTGCTATGACTCCCTGTATGGCTCCTCTTGCTGTGCCTCAGGTTCCCTGGATGGGTAGAAAAGTACCACTGAGCCTCTCTAGGAGCCTTTGGGGGTTGTGGATGAGAGCATCCAGCAGAGGAGCAGGGCTGCATCTCTCCTTTCTCCCTGTGCCTGTGCTGGATGCTCCAGAGCTCTGCCTCTGCCTGCTTCCCAAATCTCTGGGCTGAGGCAGGCACAGCTTTGGGCTCAGGCTGCCCTCGGGGTGCCCCAGGACCCCCAAAACATGTGGGGGGTAATTGAGAGCTGAGTGTAGCTACAGGCAGAGAGCCAGGCTTGAAMCAGTCTTTGATAAGCCTGAGGAAAACATCTTCCCTGTGCTCCGTCAGCAGCTGCAGCCGGCTTTGCCAGGGGGATCCTGCAGGCAGCTCCCCTCACTGTGCTGGGAAGGAATGAGCTCCTGAGGGCTGGGAGGGCTGGGAGGTTCTGGTTCCCCAGCCAGGCTGCAGAAGGGATGGATTTGGAGGGACAGCCTTGAGAAGGAGATGGGTGGCAGGTAGATCATGGAATCATGGAATGGTTTGTGTTGGGAGGGACATTGAAGCTCATCTCATTCCACCCCTTGCCGTGGGCAGGGACACCTYCCACTGTCCCAGGCTGCTCCAAGCCCTGTCCAGCCTGGCCTTGGGCACTGCCAGGGATSCAGGGGCAGCCACAGCTGCTCTGGGCACCCTGTGCCAGGGCCTGCCCACCCTSCCAGGGAACAATTCCTGCCCAATMTCCCATCCATCCCTGCCCTCTGGCASTGGGAAGCCACTCCCCTTTACCCTGTTGCTCCAGGCTYTGTCCCAAGTCCTTCTCCAGCTGTTTTGGACCCGTTTGGGCACTGTAACACTTCAAGGAATGAGGCTTCCAGTCAGATGGCCCCAGCAGCAGGTCTGGCAGCAGCCTGGGGTTCTCTGCTCCTTTCTCCCTCTCCAGCCCTAGGCAGAAAAAACGCTGCCTGTAGCACACAGAATCCCTGTCCCACCTCACCCCCCTTCCAGCCAGCTCTGGAGGGGACACTCCAGAGGAGCAGCCAGGGKGATGCTGAGGAGGAGGAGAGCCAGCCCTGGCCCAGGAGCTGCTGCCAAGAAGGATTATTAGGCCTTGCAGAAATTTCCTCTGCAATACAGATTTTTTTCCGACTGGCATTAGAGCTGTGAAGGAATTACTGAGGAAAAGCCATGGGGGAGAAGCAGGGAGGGGGGAAAGCTCCTGATGGCTCCGTTGAGGGGCTTAATTCACTGTAAGGTGATCCCAGGATTCCTGTTTCAGCAAAACCGGCATTCCCGGCGGAAGGCACCGTGCTTAATCCAGCTGAAACGGAGCCCTGGCAATTAGCCGGCTGCTTYGGCAAACTGCTGGTGATCCTGCAGCTGCCTGCAAGGTGGCACTTCTGCTGCTGCACTCCATTGGGTGGCTGCCTGCAAATCCTGGGATTTCTTCTCCACTGCTGAGGATTTCTTTTATCTTCCTTGGCCCGTTAGCAAASGGGCTCACGGCTGCTCCGTAGGGGATTGTTTTTGGGATGGCTGTGGAAAGCTTTCCAAGGGTTTCCAAGTCCTGCAGAACCTGCAAGGACAGTGCTGGGAGTGAGGACTCTCCAGCTCTGTCCTGTGGCAGAACAGGTGGAGCAGGGTGGGATGAGAGGAGATCCCAGGGTGGCTGCATGTGGTGGGATGGGGTTGGGTGGAAGCACGGAGAGGATGTTTGGTGACAGAGGGGACACATATCAGTGGCTGTTGGAGCTGTGGGTTCTCCCTCAGCTCACTGAGGTATTTCTCCAGCTTCCTAAGACCCTCTGTATGTCCTCCTTGTCAGGGGCCCCAGGCTGGCTCCTTGGATCCAGTCTCCCTTGTATTCCACATCCTGGGAGCCTCAGCCACGCCAATGACCTTGATGGAGTCTCTGCCCCTGCTTTCCCTCGGGCTGTGCTTGCTGTGGTGGGGGCTGCACGACCCCTGGCTTCTGCAACCCCTGGSCTTCCACATTCCCTGGTATTCCCGGAGGGATACAGGCAGCAGCTCCCTCCTGGGGGGGCCGTGTGGGAGCTTGGGGTGCCCCCTGATCCCRCTCTGCTCTCTTCCAGCTCACCCTACAGAGCACCAAGTCCCGCGTGGCCTTCTTCGAGGAGCTCTAGGGAAGAAMTGCTCCGCACGCTGCTGCTTCCCAGCGCCTCCCGCCCAGCCGGAGCCTGGCCCGGAGCCGGGAGCTCCCGGAGGGATCATCCCAGAGCCGCCCGCTGCTCCGGCCTCTGCACACCCACGGAACTCGGSCTGGCTGCCCACGGAACCAGCTTAGCAGCCCTTCATCCTCCTCCTGACACTTTTGATTTCCTGGGTTTTCCAGCTTTTTTTCCTTATCTTTCAAGCATTGCTTCCAGGCTCGGCCCTCCAGGCTTTTCCCTGGAGCGGGGGTCGGGGCTGTGGCCATGCCTTCCCACCCTGGCAGCCAGCAGAGGAGTGTGCCCGAGGGTCTCCCTGGGAGGGGTTGTCACCCCTCTGGATTAGCTCCTGCTGCCGGCTCTGGAGCTCTGGGTGCCAGCCCGGAGCCCCCTGTGCTGGGCTGGAATTCCACGTGCGGCCCCGGAGCCCCCGCTCGGCTCCCGGAGCCCCGCGCAGGCGGCGGTGCCGGCAGCTCCATTAGGATCCCGAGCATGTTCCAGTGGAGTGCTGTAAATCAGGAACGTCGCGCTGGCTCTCCCAGCGCCCGCCGGGGTGGGAGAGGAGCAGGGAGTGGGAGCACGGCGACCTGGGGGATCCTGGGCTGCTTCCCTGGGGAGAGGAGGTGGGAGGAAGGGCTCCTCCTCCTCCTCCCTGCTGAGAACAGGGAGCGGGAGAACAGCTAGTGCCAACCAAATGAAACCTTACTGTTCCTGCAAACTGTGACAAACCTGGGCAGCTTCAGGCTGGGGGGATCCAGGGGCTGTGGGCTGGGCTTTCCCTGGATCCCAGGGCATCCCAGCCCCTCCGASCCCCGGGAATGCCGCTGTCCCGGGCTGGGCCCGGGGCTGCCTGCTCCTGCCTGTCCCATCGCGGGTGCCTTTGCTCTGACCCCTCTGCGGGGGGAACAGGGATGCCCTGAGCTCCCCCTTCCGTCTCCGTCCCGAATCCTGTGCCCCTCTCGGGTGGAATCCTCTTCCAGCTGCGTTTACCCTCCAGCAGAGCCGGTGCTGCCCTGGGGATCCCTCACATCCCCTCAGGACCCCCAACTCCTTCCCACAACCTCAGCTGACCCACGGCCCCACCGGAGGCTCAGCCCGGAGTGGAGTAAATCCCATCGCAGCCCTGTTTATTTAAAGCCCGGGATGGATTCCCCGCACGTGGCTGCAGTCCGGRTGGCTGTGGCCTGGCACAGCTGCTTACCCATTCCCTGGACTGTTGTACTCCGAAGGAATAACTGTTTTCTCTTGTTTTAATAAAAATTCACAGCACTAGGAGGGGAGCTGAGGCTGCTGTGCTTTTTTTTTCTCTTTGGGAAGAGCTGCTGGGAGCCCTGCTGCCGCAGTTAGCGGGGCCGGGATTCAGGGAAGCACGGCTGCAGTGCTGGGATCCCTCCGGCAGCTCCCGCGGGACCGGGACGGCTCCGGGCTCCCGCTGTCCCCTCGGGGCTCTTCTCATCCCTCCTTSAGGGAAAAGGCGTTTGGGGTGCCCAGAGGGGCTGAGCCCGGYGTTTGCCGTCCCCGATGCTTCCCGATGCCATCCTGCCTGGAATAAATAAAGGATGTGCTGCATTGACCTCAATTTTATAATTAATCACGGATGAAACCGGCCCAGCCCAGCRAGCCCCGACCCCCGGGGCTGTTCCCGGCYCCCCGGCCCCGCCGGGATCCGTGATGGATGTGCTTCTTATCCGCCCTCCGGCAGCMAAATCCCGGGAGATTCTGCCCGGAGCTCGTCCCTGCGGGTGGGCTGGGCGATTTTTTCCGGGTTTTGTTGTTTCACGCAGGGCTGAGGGGGGTGGGATGGGGCTTCTTTTGGCAGAGGGATGCCAGGGGGATCCCATGGGAATTCTGGGGAGGCTGAAAACAGCTGGTGAGGGATGTGGAGGGTGACCTGATTTCCCAGGTGGCCTCCAGTGACAGGAATTCAACTGGTGTGTCACCTGCACCGCCTGCATCCTGAAATCAATCCACAGGAGCTTTTTCCAGCACAGGGCAGGACAGCAGGGCAGGGGATAAACTGGGAATGTACACGGGATGGATGTGCAGGGATGGGATGGGATGTGCAGGGATGGATTTTCAGGGATGTGTTGGGATGGATGTGCAGGGATGTGCAGGGATGGATTTGCTGGGATGGATTTGCAGGGATGGATGCACTGGGATGGATGCACTGAGGATGCATCAGGTGAAGCCAGGGATGGATCCAGAATGGATCCACCTCTGGCAGGGATGTCCCTGTTGCTCCCAGGGGCTCTGCACAAAGCACTGCACACTCCCAGCCTTGCACACTCCCAGCCTTGCACTCTCAGAGTTTTGCACACTCCCAGTGCTGCTCCTCCCACTCCCAGCCCGCTGCCATCCCCTGCCCGCCCTCCCTGGCACATCCCAGACCGTTTCTCTCCTGTCAAAGAAAGTTTCACCCTGATTTTTTCCCTTTTTAGCAAACTGAACTCAGCAGGAGCTGCGGGTGTGGGTTGGTGTGAGCTGCCTTTGCTCCAGGAAAAGAAACCATCCAAAAGCCTTTGCCATGCACCTCTCCCAGCCCCTTCCCCAGCCATGGGCTCCTGAGGAAGGAAATTGGGGATTTGGCCAAGCCCAGGCAGCACCTGGGTGCTTTGGCAGCAGTTCTTCACTTTGGGGCTCCCAAAGTCTCCTCAACTCTCATTATTTCACTTCCAAACCATAAATACTCTCCAAAATAGTATMAAATGTCGAGAGCTGGGGATGAAAGGGGCAGAGGGGAYACAGGGTGACCTSTGGGTGGCAAGTTTGGGGCCAGCAGCCCTGGAGGGGGATTAGGGTGTTGGTTCAGAGCCCACCAAAAACCTGCACAGCTTTGACCAGCAAATCCTTCAGGAAAAGAGYTTGGAATGGGCAGAGGGGATGGATGGGGAAACTGAGGCAGGGGTGGCTCTGGCCTGGCTGTGCAGCCCAGGGGTGCCATGGGGTGCTGCCATGGGGTGCTGCCCCATCCCCCACTGTCCCCCCACAGCTCTGGGGGACAAGGAAGGGGTCACTGTGGGGACAGGGGGACACTGGYAAAGCCCCGGGCAGGGCTGGGGGGCTCCTGCTCGTGTTGGGGGGTGTGTGCATGAGGGAAGGGAGCACAAGGGCCCAGCGTGGCACGGTGGCACCTGCCCATGGGCCACCACAGGGACGGGCTGGAGCTGGGGGGACCAGGGTACCCCAGGGTTGGGGGTGGCTCTGCGGGGTCTCCCTCTGCCCACCCACTTCGGGTGGGATCCGGGTGAGCAGCCCATGGGACACCCAGCCCTGCCCGCGGGCACCCCGGGGTGCTGCGGGCACCCCCTGGCCCGGGCGGGTGAGGAGGTAAAACGCTGCTCGCAGAGGTCAGAGGCAGCTGCATCCTGCTCTTCCCGGGCCGTGCCGTGAGGACATGGGGACCTCATTTCCCCTCGGCTGCCAGCTGCCAGCCCGGCGCTGTCCCCGCCATCCCCATCCATCCCCATCCATCCCCATCCATCCCCATCCATCCCCATCCATCCCCATCCATCCCCATCCATCCCCATCCATCCCCATCCATC
>CADDXX010000304.1:462054-482648 GCA_902810485.1 Alauda arvensis
TTCCCTTGCTTATTCCCATCCCTGCCCCTCTCCCTTCCCCCAATCCCCATCCTTGACCCTATCTCTACCCCCATTCCAACCCCATTTCCCACCTCTCTCTCCTGTCCTCACCCCAGTCCACATGCTGTCCCCATTCCCACTGCTGCTGCCCTCTCTCCCAGCAAGAGCTGCCAGAGGACACGGGCAGACCCAGCGGGGCTGTGCTTGGCAGGGGCCCAGCAGCCGCTCATTTCCCTAAAAGCTTCCCGATAAATTACTCCGGCTCTTGCTCCAGCAAAGGCACTTTGGCTCGGGCTTCACTACAGGGCAGCAGCTCCTCCAGCCCACCCCGGGGACAGTGAGTCCATCCCTGCAGCATCCCTTGGGGTCGGGTACCAGCCATCCCTGTGGGAAGGGTCAGAGCCCCGTCCTGCTTTGGAGCCCTCCTCCCACAGCCTTTTCCCGTGGATGAGCCGAGTGTCCCACCCCGGTGATCCATGGCATTGTCACACCTCCTGCCACAAACCCTGCAATTCCCAGCCTCCTCCACCCCCGGGAGTCACACAGCTCCATGGATCCACAACATCCCACGGGTGGTGCTGGGCTCGGCCCAATGGCCACACATCCTGCAGTGTTTGTGGGAAACCCCAATTTTAACGAATACCCCTTGCCAGCCTCTCTCACCTTCTCCTGGACAGGCTGGAGCTCAGCAGGGAATGCTCCTGCTCTTGCCTTTCAGCATTTATTGGGAATTTCTGCTTCCAGAGCAGCTCARCTCCTTGGGAGCAAGGAAGAGCATGCAAAGGCTATGGCTGCTGTGTTTTACACTGGAATTTTCATTTACAGTTCGGCTCCASAGCTTGCCCAGAGAACTTTATCTAATTTAAGCTGGATCTGGGGAGCCCTGAAGTTTGGGAGTGTTGGGTAAAACAACCCCTCCTGTATCAGCTGGCAAACCCACCAGGACCAGAGCACACGGAGCTTGGGGGCTGAGCAAAGCACAGCTCCAACCAACATGAGGAACGGGGAAGGATTTTGATGTTGACAGAGAAAAAAAATCCATGAAAGGGACTGGAGTGGGATTTCCTTGATCTGTTGGTGCCAGTGGCCTCAGAAGGTGTTTGGGAGCACATCCTGGCTGCCACCAGCAGAGAAGTCACTGACCCCTCCAGTCAGTGGAGCCTCTCACCATTCCCCAGGACTCTTCCCCTGTGCCAGGCTGGGGCACAGGGATGCACATCCAAGCTTGGAGAGAGCAGGCCCAGCTCCCACCTGAAACATCCACAGCCCCTGGGGGGGTCCCAATTTCCCATTTCCTTGGGGGYAGAGTTCCCTTGCTCCAGGGGCTCCCATCCATTCCCAAGGAGGAGCCACCTGGGTGCCCTTATTAACCCACCTGTCCTGCACGTGGAAGTGAGGATAGGGCTGAGACCAAGCCCTGTGCTCCTGCTCTGCCTGGAAGGACAAAAACATTCTCTAGCTGGACCTAGAGCTCATCCAGGCTCCAGCCAAGGCTGTTTGCAGGCTGCTGTCACATCCAGTCCCTGCTCCTGTCAGAGCCACGTCCCAGGATGGGGCAGATGCTCCTGTGACAATTTGCCATCACATCCCGAGGTGGGAGCCCTGCCTKGCTGGAGTGATCCAGGCAGGATTTGGCCACAGGCAGCTGGCTCCTGCCTGTGCTCTTCATGAATCTGGACCCATCACATCCCTGCCCAGCCAAACCTGGAATGCTCTGGCAGCAGGCACAGCCCTCCTGGACAAACCTGCTGCCAGAGCTGCCTCCCGGGATGCTGCTGGGCAGGAACCCCCTGCCCCTGGAGCTGCAGCACCCTGCTCCCTTCCTGAGACAGCCAGGGGCCTCCCTCACCCCACGCTTCACCAGCAAGGAGAGATGACTCCAACTCTCACTGTGGAGAAACCTTGGGATATTCTCCCTCCTCACCCCTTGCCTCCAGCATAGCAGGAGCAGGGCTGAGGGAAGCTCCCCAGGCTCTTCATTGGGAACTCCAGCCCCTGACCCAGGCAGGGTCACACCCTGAATTTATCAGGAACAAACATGGCACAAACACCCAAGGAAATGAAACATAAGTTCTAAAAGCCTGGCTCCTTCTCCAGCCTGGATCACAGAGCCCAGCATGGAGCTGGACTGAGAGCAGGCAGAGCAGACAGCAGTGATCTGAGGGGATGGATCCTACCCAGGGAATGGGGAATGTTGGCTCCAGGTGACCACAGACAGCCCCTGTGCAGGGCTGGAGCTCTGCTGAGCACAGATCCCTGCTCCAGAGGCAGGGAGGGAGCCAGGGGAGTGGCTCAGCCCACGGGAGGCTGCCGGGCGAGCAGAACACAACACACAGAGGCTGCAAGGAGGAGGGTTTATTGAAATCAAAGTGTGTGTGAACAATCCTTTCCTGGAGCAGAGGCAGGCAGGCAGCCCCAGCCAGGCTCTGGGGGTGCCTCAGCCCCACTGCAGGCTGGGGGGCACTGGCCACCCCCCRGGCGGGGGGGCCTGCAGGGACGGGGGCAGCTCCTGCACCGGGGGCCAGCCCGGAGGGTACTGGAATGGTGCTGGCTTCTCGGGAAGGGCACTGTGAGGGGACAGGGAAAGGGATGAGGTGAGAAGCAGAGTGCCAGTCTGACACCGAGGCCATGCTGGGGGCTGGGCTTCCCTGTGCCCCCTCCAGCAGCCCCCAAAGAGGAGGGGCCAGCAGAGGAGGGTTTTGGCTATCACCAAATAGGTTCATTCACACCCCATCCCAAATCCAGCACCAGAACAGCTGTGTGACCATTCCCAGCATRTCCAAGCAGCCTCACACAGTGTGTGCCAGTGAAAACTCAGGTGGGAACACTGAGGTGAGGGGGTCTGGGGTGGGTGAAGCAGCACAGCAGCACAGAGCTCAGCAGGCACAGCTGCCAGGGGCAGGGCTGGCCCCAGCCCCTCCATCCCCACTCCTCACACAGCTGAGYTGGAAGAACAAACAAAACCAGCAGATGTTTCTTTCAGTGCAGCCCAAATCCCAAGCCAGCTGTGCACTTCCCAAAGGACAAGGACCCCTCGGAAACAGAGGAGCTGCCAAAGCAGCAGGGTGTGTGCACCAGAGCACCCTTCAGCAAAGGGAAGAGGCTTCTCCCCATCCCTGGGAATCACTCTGTCCCTGCCTCCCTGCCCCTCTGCTCAGCTTCACTGGTCGAGGCTGCTGCAAACACCACACTGGGACGAAGAAATGCAGGAGCAAGAACCATCTCTCCCTTGCCTCCAGCTTGACCGGGGCACGTTKCAATTCATGGCAAACGTACCTTTTCCATTAATTCCCAAGTGCAGGAAGCTCATTTGTTCTCTCACACAAGYACTGACAGCAGCCTTGCAGCTTCTCAGGCCTCTACCTCCGATCCTGATGAATCTTTTTAATTGTTATGCCAGAAGAAATCTAATCAAACTCCTTTACATAACCCCGGGGAGAAGCAGCACCCTCCTCTTCCTGCGGGGCCGTGGCCGAGAGCCAACTACAGGAGCAGTTTTCCAGGAGCATTTTCCAGGCAACTAACACAGAGCAAAATCACTTGGTTCAAGGTTTATCCCCTCAGTGGGGACCCTCCAGAGCCCAGGATGAGGCAGGACCATGAGGACACACAGCAGCCCCTCTGGGCAGGGATATCTGGTGTCATTCCCCCAGCACTRGCACTSRGTGGATGCAGAACAGAGGGAATGCTGCAAGGTGGAGCCATCCCCTAATGAGCTGTTTCCTGAGCAGGACTGATCAATGGGCAGCACTGGGYACTCAATTCCCTGGGGTCTCATGAGCTACAAGTGCTCTATCAAATGTTTACCACAGCTGGAGCATTCTCAGTGGCTGTCCCACAGGGATTCTCCAGTGGCCAGCAAGGTCAAGAATATTTCCTTTCTAAAGGTGTTAATGGGATCTCTCCTCTAYCAACTTCCACACTCATGGAATTTGTGGCATCTCAGAAGCTTTGAGGCCTTGGACCCTTTTCTGATGGAAATCCACACTCTACGTTTCCTTTGGAAATCAGGAAAAATCAATCCCATGAAATGTGGGGCTGGAGGGCACAAGGGGAGCACAGAGATGATGGGGAGAGGCATTGGCAAGGTTGGAGAGAGGAAGGGAAGTTCAATAGTTGGTGTTTRATTTCTGTAGCAGATGCTTTCTGAGCCTGCAGAGACAGGGAGGCTGGAAAAAGAGCAACAATCCTGGAAACTTGTTTTGTGCATCTATGGAGGCAGCAGGGACCAAGTTCTGAAGGCCTGAACATTCCTCTGGGTATGACCAAGTAGCTCTGAAGGTCTGGAAATTCCTCTRGGAATAGTGATGGCTATCTTCTTTAAGAATTGATCTACCCCAAGCTCTAGGGATTCACAGGCAGGAAAAACAAAATGGGGCAAGTGAAGAGTAGAGGGCATGAACRTGGGCACCTCTGCAAGGCCAAGGGCAGCCGAGCTGAGGGACAGAACAATCCCAGAGCWACAAGCTCAGACAAGCACCAGAAGGAAGATCCTGCCCAGTCCAAACACAGAGAGGACGGGAACAGAGAAAGAACAGAAGAGAGATTTGGCACGTGCCCAAATGTCATCCCATTAAGCCTGCGGCACAGTCAGGTGAGCGAGGGAGCAGAATCCGAATGGATCCTGTGAGCAGGAGCCAAATGCACCCTCCCTGGCAGGCAGGGAAGGGATGGGGGAGCTGTCAACAGATGAAAGCAGGCTCCTGACACTGAGCCCTGGGTGTTAATGACCCAGCACAGCACAGGTGTGTCTGTGCACTCTGCAGAGAGCCAGGGCACCCTCTGCTGTGGCTTGTCCCAGAGTGCGTCCCCTGTGCACACCTGATGGGGCAGGCAGGGCTGGAGCCACACACGTGCCCCTCACAAGCCCTGGCTGGGGGTTGGGACCTCTGAGGCCCTGCAGCCTCCCCTCTCTCTCCTGTGGGATCCCCTCTGCATCCACACCTGGATGATCCCCACACCTGTACCTGTTACTCTGAGCTGCACTCAGCCTCTGGGCTCTCTTGTCCAGCCAGTCCTCGATGGTGCCAGGTGGGATATCTGCTCCCTCTCTCTGCAGCTCCTTCAGCCTCTTCTCTCCTGCTTGAGAGAAAGATTGAGATCAGAGAGGGCTGGATCAGAGGGAGGGCCATGAGAGAAAGGGTCACCAGACCCTTGTCCTTTGGCTCCATTAAACCTGCACGGTTTCACAGGGTGGAGAGTGTGCACCATGCCYGTGGCAGCCCCTCCTCCTCCTCTGCCCTCCTGCCATCTGACACTTGGAGCCATCCCTGGTGACAGCTGCAGCCAGGCAGAGCAGGGGACAAGAGCTAAACCAGCACGGTGGCAGTTTGGGCACTGAGGGGAGTCTGACATCTCCCCCTGGGGCAGATCAGCCTCATCTCACCTGGAACAGCCTCAGCTGGTGCTGAGCCATTTCCAGAGCCGTGTCCCTCCAACTGGCAGCAGTGGCTGTGCCAGCCGTGCCCTGTTAGGTGGCAGTGACAGGGACAGTGTCGGGATCGATGCAGCCTTGGCAGCCGGGCAGAGCCTGAACAGTTCCGGGTGCCTGTTCCAGGCAGCAGACAGATCCCAGAGCTGCTGTCAGGGCTGCTTAAGGAGCTCCCTGTCTGATGTGTCCCCAGCCCCTGCACAGCCCAGGCAGAGCTGTCACCAGCTCAGGGGCAGAACCAGGGCAGAGAGAACCCGGGGACAAGTTCTTGTATTTAGAATCATGGAATGGTTTGSTTGGAAGTCACCTCAAAGCCCATCAGCYYCACCCCCTGCCAYGGSCAGGGACACCTYCCACTGTCCCAGGCTGCTCCAAGCCCYRTCCAGCCTGGCCTKGGGCACTGCCAGGGATSCAGGGGCAGCCACAGCTGCTCTGGGCACCCTGTGCCWKGGYCTCACCCYGTCAGAGAGAAGGATTTCTTCCATAAATCACAGAATTACAGAAGCAATCAGGTTCAAGAGAGATCTTTGTGTCCAACCTAYACCTAACGTAAATGTCGCCTCTTTCAGTTTGAACCCATTACTCTTTGCTCTGYTTCTCATGGTGGTTAGGAATGAGGAAGGAAACCTCTGCTGTTTATTGGCTCAAGATTTCAACCCCTCCAATCAGTGTGGAAGGGCTGTGTGGGGCAGATCCCACAGGCACCCCCTGGGGACAAGGGCACAGAGCCAGCATGGCACAAACCCACAGCTGCCCAGTTAACAAAGCTCCCCAGTCCCCCCAGCTGCAGGGAGGGAGCTGGTGCTGAGCAGGTCCAGCAGGAGTCCTGAGCCAGCCACACTCCTGCCAGCACATCAGGGATGAGGGTATGGTCCCAGCTATCCCATCTGCAGCCTAACAGAACAGGGAACTCAGAACACCAAATATTGGTGACAATAAAWAGGAAGCAGAGGCAGCTGTGTGTCATTCCCTGAGCCCTGCTCATCCATCCTTCTGGGGGATCCCTGATCCCATTTAGGGACCCAGGCMCCCGCAGCTGTGCCCCTCAGAAGCCTGCTCCACACCCACCCACCATATGTTACACATTCTTAAGGAAAATATTATACCTTTGCAGACAGGGTGTGAAATTAATAGTGCTTGGGCAGAGTGAAGGATCACTTCATCCTACTGGTGGCAACCAATTATTCATCTGCCTGTTGAATACTAAATCAGGATGGCAGGGATGTGCTACACAATGAGCAGCCAGATGGATAATTTGTCATCCAGCCTTTTCAGCTGCTGCTGCAGGGTGGGGTGACGATGTGCCCAGTGCCACCACAGAAAGCCTGCTGYGCTCCTGATGTCCCAACTGCTCTGAACCCACTGAGAAGGCTGCAGACAGGAATGTTCCAGTCTCCCACAGYTGTCCCCAAGGATCAAAGCCCCAGCAGAGCCACATGGGGTCAACACAACCAGCTGGCCAGGTGGGGGGGATGGGAGGCAAGATGCTCAGCCTGGAGAGCGGGGCACTGCTGCCACTCAGACTCACCTGGCAACCTTGAGCACCTTATTTCCCTTTATTCCGTGTTCTTCCACCTCCTGAGCACATCCCACCTTGGCAAGGGGACAGACAAGCAGTGTCTGTGAGAAGTTTGATAAGGCAGGGAAGAAAATCATGGAGAGAATCTCTCCCACCTCTCTGCACCACTGCAATTTCCTCTTCATCCAACTCCCAGCCTCAACAGACCATAAACAGCCCAAACTTCTCTGTTCAGAGCAGGGAGCCCCAGGGTACCACACCAGGGATGGAGTAGCCACAACTCATGGTCCCAGCCAGGAAAGTTCACTGGATGTCATGGAACTGCTCTGGATTTGCACTGCCCCAAATGAGGCCCCAGGTATCCACATCAGACAGACACCCAGCTGTCTCCCTGTTCTCATAGCTCCAGGAACTGCTGCTCCAGAGCATTCCAAATCTCAGGCTCAGAAATCCAGCAGCAGGGACAGGGAACTCTCCAGCTCTGCCCACTTTGATGATGCCCATGTCCCTCTGGAGCACACACATCCCATCCAGGGACCACCAAACCACCCTGCTTTTGGAAATACTCCCTGAATGCCAACAGCTATTCCAAGAAGCAGCTCTGAAAGGCCTTTACAGCCCTTGCTCCCCACACGTGGCTGTGCAGCTGGACAGGTGTGAGGGTGCTTATCCCTCCTCCTCCTCACTTTGGTGTTTGCTTCTAATTACAGCCAATTAAAAGAGCACCTGTAGTTGTGAAGTGCCTCTAATGGTGGCAGAGTGGGGTCCACATTTCTCTTCTCTCCCCATGCCAAAAAGGCATTGCAGTGTGAGAGATGGAGCCCCCAGCACAGGTGGGWCACCTGGCAAGGAGATGCACATGAAATCCCTCAGCTGCCTCCCTGGTGGATGATGTGGAACCCCAACTCCTGCAGAGCACAAGAGCAGCACCAGAGGGTGGCTGAGCTGAGGCTGAGGAGCCCCTGCAATGGGAGCAGCCCTGCAGCCCAGTGTGAGCTCTGCTCCCTGCCCGGGCAAACCAGGGGACTCCAGACACCCCAGCAGGGACCCTCAGATCCTTCCAGCCTCATGGACATGCTGCAAACACCCAGCAGCTGTGCCCTCCTGTGGCAGCCCTGGCTGGCTGGAGTCAGCAGAGCCCAGGCAGGTGGATCCTGCCTGCAGCAGGGACACGGCTTAGCAGGGAGTCAATAACTCTGAGCAAGGAGATGGCAATTTGACAGTGACTTTTCCTGACACGACTGTACTTAAAATGACAGCCTGGAAGTGTCTGGCTGATGAATGATGCAGCAGATGCAGAAGGCTAATGCTTTGATGGGGGAACAGCTGGGAATATGAGCTCCCTCCCTGCTGAAGGTGTAAACTGTTGCTTCTTGATGAGGATATTCTACAGGGTGCAGAGATGCTGACGCCAAAGTAGGCCAGGCTCCAAGCTGTTCTAGAACATGGAATCATCCAGAAATTTTCCTACTTAACCCACAAAACTTACACAAACTACAGGGTGAGCTCCCAGCATTAAAAAGACCAAATGTTAAGGGTAATGTCACATTTCCTTTGGCTGTGATAAAAACGCTTCGTTATCAAGGTGAGTTCATGGACACGGAGCTACCAACACCAAACACTCTCTGGGACCCAGGGACAGGTTCAGTATTTACATGATAAAGAAAGTGCCATCACTGTTTAGCTGAGTTAAAAAAACAGTCAGACAAGACTTTGCCTGCACCAGAGCTGAGGAAAGGGGGGTTAAGCAGCAATGTGGGCCCACCAAGAGAGTGTCCCCTACCAGCCTGGCCACCCCCAGCATGGTCACCCCAGGCTTGGGAAGGCTCTGGAGCTTCCAGCCTCTTGGCTCATCTCAAATTCCTGAGGACCCCTGGCAAATTCTCCCAGCTGGGTCAGTGAGAGGCAGCCTGGTCCAGATTGCTCCAATCCCACTGGCTGTGCCTTGGGATGGCTCATGGCTCACAGATCCTGAGTGGGAATGCATGTGGGACATTACTGATGGAGGATCCTGTGTGAATTACACACTCTGCCCTCAGCCCCAGCACCTGAGATACCAGTGCTCTGGCAGCTGAAGGGATGCTGGAATGTCCCCATGACTCACCAGAGTCTGATCCTTCCATCCAGTCTGTTACAGGCTGTCCCTCTCCTCCACCCAGTGCTGCTGAGCCTTTCCCTGCACCAAACCCCTCCAATCTCTCTGGTCAGAGCTGGAGTCTGTGATGTATGAAGCCACACCATGAGAGGTAAGCAGGACTGAACTCTCCAACCAAGCACCCCCTGTCCCCTGGCCRTGGCTCCTTCAGGGCTAATTGCTGAATGAAATGTTTGACTCTGGAACACAAATGCAAGGTTTCCCAGTAATCTCCCTGGAATTGGCTCTCACCAGCCAATCCTGCACTTACACCGACCCCTCTGACACAAGTCAATATTCAATAACAAGTGTAATTGGCAGGGAAAGCTGCCCAAGCACAGAGGAGCTGCCAGCCTCCCCTGCTCTGCTCCAGAGAGCTCCCACTTCTCCTGCAGAACAGCCAGTGCCCGCAAACGCTGGAGGTTCCTGTGCCTGTCCCCCTGTGCCACCCTCGGGAGTAGCAGGGAGGGCTCAGGGTGAGGCTGTGGCTGGGAGGGCTCTCTGGGAAGGGCTGCAGAGCTCCATCCCCAGCGCRGCTTTATCGACTGCCAGCGGCGCTCAGAGATTGATTCACACCCACCTCGGGGGCTCTCACTGACTCAGCACAGCCTGGAATAGCTCCGTGCTGCCTGCCTGCCTCCCCCTGGCTCCCCGGAGCTCTTCCTCCCCAAACGGGATCCCTGAGGGCCAGGAGAGGCTCTACCCCACGCACACCCCCCGTCTCACATTCCACACTCCAACACTTCAGCCTGGCTCTGCCAGACTCTTGGCAAAACAACAGCTGGCTCCAGCGAGGGTGTGGGCATGGAGCTGCTCCAAGCTGGGCTACACTGGGACACCAGCTTGGGGAAGGAATCCTTCTTCTCTGCTCCACAGTGAGGCCACATCTGGGTGCTGTACCCAGTGCTGGGCTCCCCAGCACAGAGACAATGGGCACAACCCAAAATACGGGAATTTCCCTCAGGAATTTCTATTTAAATATTTAATAAATTACACACTTTTATTATGAATCTAGTCAAACAGTGGATCAGGTCACCCACAGAGTCTCCAACCTTGAGATATTCAAAAYACAACTGAACATGGCCCTGAGCACCCGTCTGAGCTCACACTGCTTTCAGCATGGTTAGGATTAGATGATCTCCACTGGAGATTTCAACCATTCCACAAGTTCTCACCAGCACCTCACTCACACTCCCTGGCAGTGCCCAAGGCCAGGCTGGATGGGGCTTGGAGCAGCCTGGTCTGCTGGAAGGTGTCCCTGCCCATGGCAGGGGTGGAGTGAGATGAGCTTTAAGATCCCTTCCCACCCAGCCCAGTCTGTGACTGTCATTTTCTTTAACCACTACAGTAATGACTCCTATGGAGAAAACAGAGCTACCACCTCTCTTCCCTAAAAGAAAAGTAGTTCCAAGAATGGTAGTCCCAGAATGAGAAAGTTCAAAAGTGCTCTGCAAACTCCCAGTAGGGAGCAGCTGCCATCCACCCTCTGCCCACACTTCACTTGCATCCAAAGCCACCCAAGCAGAGGCTGTTTCTGGATCCAGGACCCCTTTCACAGCCCGACAGCAGGACAGCTCTTCCCACCAGCTCTTCCCACGGGTGCAAGCAGCAGCTCCCTGGTAATAGCAGCAAGGTGGGGGGAAATCAAATCCATAAATTCAAGGGGACGTGATGTACCAGTGCCCTCTGCTGCTGACAGTTTTTATTCCCTGACTGAACAAAACCCCGAGGGCTCACGAAGGCCACTCCAAACTCTTGCTGCCAAGTGGTAACAGCACTGCTCAGCTCCAGGTTTGTGTCTGTGCCAGCAGCTTGAGAGCAGGGAGCATATGACAAACTGCAGCACTTCCAGGCTCACACAGCACTGGGGAGCAGGAGGGAGGGATCCGTGCAGGCAGCAGGGGATCACAGCCTGCACAACCCCTCACACCTCCCTGCAGCAACTCTCCCTCCAAGGAGACCCTTGGACACTGCCTTGTTGGAGGACTCACCTTGAACCTGGGCACTCAGCTTCTCCAGGTCCTGCTCTGTCATGTGGGAAAATCTGCAGTTGGACCCAAAATCACACTGTCCTGGAATGAAATAGTGRGAKTTGAAAATTCAGGYTCAAAATTCTCTGGATTAGMTRTTAGGAAATATTTCTTCACAGAAAGGGTTGTAAAGCACTGGAATGGGCTGCCCAGAGAAGTGGTGCAGTCACCACCCCTGGAAGTGCTCAAAAAAGTGTGTGGATGTGGCACCTGGGGACATGGTTTAATGAAGAACATGGTGGTGCTGTACTGACATTTGGACTTGGTGATCTTAAAGGTCTTTTCTAACTTTAACAATTCTGGGAAAAGCCAGAGTTCCATGAGAACCACACAGAGAAGCTCCTTGTGCAAGCAAAGCCAGGCTCCATCACACCTGGATGCCAGGCACAGGCCCAAACCCCTCCCTCCAGCCTTGGSCTGGCTCTGGAAGGAGCTCCTGGAGCCCAGGCACTTCTTTTTATCTCAGAACTCCTCACCTGTTTGCAGAAACTTCCGACAAGGTTTCTTGGTCTGCTCTTCCTGCAGGATAGCAGCAGCATCTGGGGAGACAAGGGATGAAGCCAGGTAAAGATCCTGGGCACAGCAAAATCCCATCATGGTCAGTGCCAAACTGGTCAGGGACCAGAGGAAGCAGAAGGACACCCAGGCAATGGTTTCACAGCCAGTTTAACCCACTCCCACTGCACTCCTCAGGCTGGCACTGCCACACCTGGCACTGTGTGTGTCAGAGCCATACATGAGGGTTTCACCTCTGAGACTGCCTGATTCAGCAGCATCACGTGCTGAATTCACAGGCACACTGAGTGTATAAAGCATCAGTGCTGATTTATTTTCTCTTCCCACTCCCCCCTCATCCATCAGCTCCCCAGTCCCAGGAAGGGAGTGGCAGCTGGGAGCACCCACCTCGGAATAAGTCGTACCAGGCTCTCTTAGCSCGGAGATGCTGCACTCCATTGAGGTGTTTCTTCCTGTTGTGCAGGTTGTCCTGGAAGGACCTGTCACAGTAGTCACAGAAGTACCTTTTCCCCATCTCTCTCCTGGCAAAACAGCMTCAGCATGTCCTGGAATCATCAGGCAGCTCCTCGGCGCCCTGCCATGGGAGTGGAGGATCCAGGATTTACAGTGCCTGCTTCCAAAGGAGGAGAACTCAAATCACTTAGGGTTGGCAGACAGAGAAAGAGGTGAGACCCAACAGTTTATATCCTTGTCCATCACASACTGCTGGGGCAGGATCTGCTGCCTGTACATGAGAGAAAAGGCCTGATCTCCATTTATCACTGACACCCAAAGCAACAACAGCTCTGCTGGAAGAGTTCTCCTTCCCCGAGCTCAGACCACAGAAAACASAGCCACAGGCTCCAGGAAAAGTGCAGCACAACCATCCAAGGTGCAAACAGGAGGAGCTGGAGGTCCTGGGGACCTTTGACCACAACCTCCACAAGCTGATACAAAAGAGGAAGGAAACTTGCCCGTGTCCATCTCTGCAAGGTAAGGAGGAAACTCAGCAAAGCTCATTTTATACTCAAAGACAAAACAGAAACTGATCTCACCTGTGCTGCAGGTGGGAGGCTGCATTACAAACACTACAGGACAGATTTCATACAATCCACTGAGCCATCTGTTTTTTCCTGTCCATCATGGATTGCTCTCCTCATCCTCCCCAGCCTGTGGCACCAAGGTGTGTCTGCTCTGAGTACAGCACTAAGATCACAACACAATTTGGGAGCTCCCACCTGCACTGGGCCTGGAGCCACTGTCAGTGCAGGTGAGATCAGCTTGTGTTTTATCCTTCAGSCACCTGTCCCCTGCTGGAGGTGCAACAAACCCCCTGGAGGAGCTGCAAGCTCTCTCCTGAGGGATATAAAGGTWCCTGATGAATGGCAAAGATGCATGGACTGGGAGATAAACTCCAAAAGCAATTCTCCAGGTTTTGACACTTTGACAGCAGAATGCATTTAAAAGGTGGCACAGAGACCAGCACAAGAAATAAAGATTTTATAAATAAAGCGGGTCCAGAATCAATCACAGCCCCCTGTCTGATTCCTCTGGCTCAGAGCAGAGCACCAGGCAATCCCTCAGAGCCCAGCATGCCCAGCTCAGGCAGGGCTGCCAAGCCTCCTGCCAGACACCCACCCCAGCAGGAGCACCAGCACTGCATTCCCTCCCCTCCCCTGCTCCCAGGAACRGCTGCTTCCAAATCAAACCCCTGGAAATCTCCCAGGCCTTACAGCACAAGGTGCATTTGATGGGAAGACCTTCTGAGAGTTTTTTAACTGGGACTGAGAACCTCTACACTGAAGGTAAAATGTTCAGATATTTTATGTGAACTGGAAATGTCGTGTTGAGATTCTTTCCTGAGGGGGTGAGGGTTGGCCAGCCCCAGCCATGTGTGCTGRGACCCCAAATCCCACATGCCTTGGGCTGATCCTGACTCAGCTCTGCAGGGCTTGAGGTCTGAAATTGTCCTYCTCCAGCCTAAGAATCCAAACCCAAGTGCTGCTAAATGAGGATGGAGCCGTAAATTCCCTCATCCTTTGCACCCCTGAGTTTTGCAGCCAGGTTTGCAGCACTGTGGTGGGGCGGCTGCTGGAATTCAGAGGGTACAAGTCTGGCCCACTGGCAGGGTCTGCTTTTAAACACTGAAAAAAACCCTTGTTCCACATGTAATTCCATAGCCTCCCAAAGTTCCTCGTGACACAAAAAGCTCCCTGTCTCAGCTGCTGGCTCCTGCACTCCATCTCTGCAGAAGAGAATGCTGCAAACAGGGAAAACAAATGAGATTCTGCAGTGGTCCCACACAAGTTTCCAGAGCTCTCCCAGGGAATTCAGCCTGCGGAAGCCCAGCAGCAGCCAGCCTTTGAAATCGTATTTCAAACTTTCTCTTTCATCACCCCGACAGCAATAATTGCAGAAGCTCCTTCCCCCACCTCCCCCAACAACCAGGGCAGAAAGCTCCTACAAATTCCAGACAGCCAGATCCCACATCCCACAGCTGCCTGCTCCCAAGTTCTCCAAGTAATTCCCATTGCAAGGGACAGATGGATTGTAAAAAGCAATTAGAGAAGTATCAGACTCTCCCTGAGACTTCCCCCTTCAGTGATTATAGCCAACACTTACTCCCATCTTTTCAAGGATTCCACTGCACGGACACCTTGCTGGGTCCTCTGCAACACCAGCACTTCCCAGAGCTCTGTGAGTCCAGAGGAGTAAAAAGCTGCTTCTGAGCAGCACCAACCTATTTCCATCTCCCCAAACGGCTCCAGCAGTAAACAAAGAGCATTATTCAGCTGAAAACAGAGATGGTTCCTAATTAAATCCATCTTASTCATTATGAAATAAAGTAAATGTAGCTGTTCTATAAAGAACTGCCTCAGCCTGGCCGTTTCCTCTCAGCATCTCCAGCCCCTGATTTGCAACTGAATCAGGGAGCTCAGACCTGGACCCACCGCAGCCATAAAYGCTTCCAGCCAGGCTTTGTGCTAGCTTAAAAGTCTTCCTGAATAAATGCAAATAAAAAAGCCCCAACAAGCCAGGGCTTTGTGTYGTATGAAAGTGTAACAGCAGTGCTGTGCAGTGTCTCCTGGAGCCCTGTTGGGTGAGCAATTCCCTGCTCRGAGACACTCGAAGGTGACAACGAGGGGTTTGGGACAACTCCAGCTAAGATATGCTGGGCACCATCCCACATTCTCCCTTCTCCAGCTGCTGCCAGAACACTCCWCTCTGTATCAGGTGCAGATTCCATCTCAGACTCTCCGGGGTGTTTCAGTGGGCAGAGGGAGGAAGGTGACCCTGGCAGGGGCACAGACTCCTCTGTGTCTGGGGGAGCTGCTGCTCTCCTCACCGAGCCCGGGAGGTGCTGCCGGGCCCTGACCTCAATTTCCTGCTTTCTCACAGCCCAGGCTCGGGGCCATTCCAGCCACTCTGGATACCCAGGCAGATGTGAATTAATTAAATCCAAGTGTCAGGCTTATGATACTCAGCTGCCAATTTAAATGGGCTCAGATCTGCAGGGAGACTTGGAACGGCAGCAGAGTCTGCCAGCACCTTCCCAATGACAGAGGCACAGATCCTGCTTTCCATTACACCCAGAGGAAATCACAGAATCATGGAATGGTTTGGGTGGGAAGGGATCTTAAAGCTCATCCAGTCCCACCCCTGCCATGGGCAGGGACACCTCCCACTGTCCCAGGCTGCTCCAAGCCCTGTCCAGCCTGGCCTTGGACACTGCCAGGGATCCAGGGGCAGCCACAGCTGCTCTGGGCACCCTGTGCCAGGGCCTGCCCACCCTCCCAGGGAACAATTCCTGCCCAATATCCCATCCATTCCTGCCCTCTGACAGTGGGAAGCCATTCCCTGTGTCTTGTCATAGAATCATGGAATGGTTGGGTTGGAAGGGACCTTAAAGCTCATCTCATTCCAACCCCTACCACAGGTAGGGACACCTGCTGGAAATCCAGAGCTTGATTTGGRATCAACACCAACCTGACCACACACAAACCATCCTGGTGGCAGCAATTAATGGGCAGTTGGAGAAAATTGTTTTAGATAATCCAGAGCAGTTACATTTGAAAAATAAAAACTGATGTTTCTGAGCTCTGCTCTGTGTTAAGCAGGGACRGAACCCAGGGAAGGGCTGGAGCTGGGCCAGGGCAGGCTCAGGCTGCAGAGCAGGGAAAGGTTCTTCCCCCAGAGGSTGCTGGGCASTGCCCAGGCTCCCCAGGGAATGGGCACGGCCCCGAGGCTGCCACAGCTCCAGGAGCCTTTGGACAGCACTGCCAGGGATGCCCAGGGTGGGGTTGGTGGGGGGTCTSTGCAGGGACAGGGGCTGGGCTGGATAACCCCGGTGGATCCCTTCCCACCTGGGATAACCTGAGTTCCAAAGGGATARCACTATTCAGGAGTGTGCCAGGCACCTCCCAAGCTTCCAGGACAAGCAGAGGTCTTGTCTTAACCCAGAAAAACCCCACGGATCCCCACAGTCATTGCATGAGGGAACAAATTCAAATAAACCAGGAGAAAGCACTCTACAGCCAGAGCTTGTGCTACTTCTCAGTGGGTGAGACAAACAAACAACAGAGCAGCACCACTKGAGGGTCTGCTCTAGAATTTCATGYRGATACTTATTTAAYAACAGCCTTGTGGGGAAACAGCTTCAGTGTTAAGATTCCTCTGTCCCATCCCTGACTGTTTTGCCTTCCTAAATCCAAATTTACCTCTCTCCCATCCATGCTCGAGTCACCTCGCAGCTGCTCTGCCCTCACTGAGGTTAGAAACACAAAGAGAGGGCAGTGAATGGGAACAGTCCACTTTTGTTCTGCCACATGGGRCCAGATCCCACTCCTCCCGAGGCCTCTGGAGCAGCCGTCAGAGGGTGGGCAGGCCCTGGCACAGGGTGCCCAGAGCAGCTGTGGCTGCCCCTGCATCCCTTCCAGTGCCCAAGGCCAGGCTGGACAGGGCTTGGAGCAGCCTGGGACAGCGGGAGGTGTCCCTGCCCATGGCAGGGGGTGGGACTAGATGAGCTTTAAGACCCCTTCCAACACAAACCATTCCATGATTCATGGGCCCCACGCCCCCCTCCCACCGCTCTGCACTGACACCAAACACCTTCTGCAACCCCAGAGTGCAGCAAACACCCCAAATCCCCTCCCAGCCACCTGCCCGGGGTGAGCTGAGGGCACTCACCGCAGCCTCCTTCCTGTCCCTGTCAGCCTTGGCCGGACACCCGGCGGGGCAGGGCGGGGCAGGGCGGGGCAGGGCTGTCTCTGCCCCCATCAGCCCCACTGCCCTCTGCCTCCAGCCCCGCCTGTGTCCCGCCCCAGCCACGGCCGGGCCGGTTTCACCGCACCGAGCCGGGAAGAGACACCCAGCGCTGCCCAGCGGAGGCCGCTGAGGACAAGGCGGGAGGAGCGGAGCCTCTCAGGGACTCCGCTCAAGGACTCCCCTCAGGGAACCCCCGGCACCCCCGGCCACACTCACCCACCTCTGGCCAGGCCCGCGCCGCGCCGCCTACAACTCCCACAATGCCTCACGGCAAAGGCGCATGCGCAGGTCACAAACAGCACAGCGCGCGGCCTACAACTCCCAGCATGCCCCACGGGCGCTGGGTACGGCATTCAAATCCCAGAGCACCGCCTACATCGCCCAGCAGCCCCTGCGGCGCGGCGCAGGCACGGTACGTGCCGCTAAGATGGCGCTGCTGCGGCAGGTGTACGGCTCGCTGTTCCGCCGCAGCTCCACGTTCGCGCTGTCGATCGTGCTGGGCGCGGTGCTCTTCGAGCGCGCCTTCGACCAGGGCGCGGACGCGCTCTTCGAGCACCTCAACGAAGGGGTAAGGGCTGTGTGAGGCCCCGCCGGGGCTGCCTCGGGCGCGGGCCCAGCGCTGAAGGTCAGGCCGGCCCCGCTGGGCCTGCGGCTCGGCCTCGGGGCTCGCTGAGGGTCAGCGCGGCTCCACCGCGCCCGAGGGGCTCCGCCGCTGTCGTGGCGCCTGATGGTCGGGGCTTCGGGTTGTCCTTGGGCTTCTCTGGCCGCTTGGAAGGGGCGTGCAAGGCAGGGGGCAGTGGGAGGGGTAAAAGGAGTTTCTTTTGTGCCCTGTAATTGCCCGGCTTGGCCGATCTGCCCTTGGCGGAGGAAGGGGATAAGGGCTGGTGGCCATGAGTATCCCCAGTGTGAACCTTGGGTAAAAGGGGTCAGGTCGTCCTTAGGTTCCCAAGTACAGCAGTGACGGGATAAGGACTGCAGGGTACCGGGGCAGCCTTGGGGCAGAGCTCAGAGCCCCATTCAGGGCCTCAAGGGGCTCCAGGACATGAGAGGACTTCGGACAAGAGCCTGAAGTGACAGGACACAGGGAATGGCTTCCCACTGCCAGAGGGCAGGGATGGATGGGATATTGGGCAGGAATTGTTCCCTGGGAGGGTGGGCAGGCCCTGGCACAGGGTGCCCAGAGCAGCTGTGGCTGCCCCTGSATCCCTGGCARTGTCCAAGGCCAGGCTGGACAGGGCTTGGAGCAGCCTGGGATAGGGGAAGGTGTTGCTGCCCATGGCAGGGGTGGGGATGGGGTGAACTTTAAGATTCCTCCCAACTCAGACCATTCCATGGATAGGATTGTTCTGTGCATCCCTCATGTGCAGGAGCAGAACTGCCCTCCCCAGTCTGGGTGGGAATTCAAGGCAGTCTCTGGGCCAYTAATCCAGAGCAGAACAGGGGAAGGGGAATCTGCAGCTTCCTCCCTGTCCAGATTAGAAACTAGGAGCCCTCATGTGCATTCCTGTGTCCCCCAGATCCAGTACAGGACTCCATCATCACCCTCCCCTGCATTTTGTATTCTGTTAACCCAACACTCCTGAGAAACTGCCTAAAAAGTCTTGATTTTTTTTTTTCCTTGCTTGTTTTGCATGCAGAAACTGTGGAAACACATCAAGCACAAGTATGAGAACTGAGCAGCTCAGCAGCAGGAGCCAGCCTGGGGTGGCAGCAGGCACTGCAGGGATGGATTCAGCTTCCTGAAATTGGGAATGGATTCCTGATGGAACARCTCCGAGCCAGGTGCTATCAGCCACCTACTGATAAGATGTGAAACCAGATGGACTCAAGGAGTTCTGCTGCTGTACTCGACTTACTGTGTTCAAATAAAATTCCTGGTCCTGTCCTGTGTCTSTGTGTTCACCTCACTCATCCTTTGGCCTTTCTGTGCCTCCTCCTTCTCTGGAAGCTGGAAAATCTTTAAAAACAGCCCTGTTCCTTAGTTCCAAGACACTGTCAGGAATCACATCTTAAAATGGGTTTGAAAGCACTTAGATAGTTGTAGTTGATGACAACCCTTGGCTTCAGCCTGGGAAGGGTGAGAAGCTGTCTGCTTCTTCTGGTCTGTCCACAGAAAAGGGGCTTAAAAATCATTCCCAGCACCTTTTGTAGCTGAGATGTGATGGAAGTTCCTGGCCTGGCCCCTTTCAGAGCTGCAGGTGCTGCTGCAGCCCTGCCCTGCTCTGCACTGCTGGGCTGACAATGGGGATCAGCTGTAACTTTCAGAGGTGATGTGGATCCCTTTCCTAATTATTCCTGCACCTTCTGGCTCCTCCCATGGCCTGAGGAGCAGAAGTAATGTCAGGTTTGTGTGTCACACATCTGCCTCCATCCTGACTGACCCAAGGGAAGGTGCTGGGAAGGGAGAGGGATCACTCCATTCCCCCCAGCAGCTGGCTCAGAGGAGTCATGGAATGTTTTGGATGGGAAGGGACCTTAAAGATCATCCAGTTCCTCCCCCCTGAACCTTCTCTCACCCTGAGCAGAGTCATTCCCTTSTCCCTGAAGAGCCCAGCCCTGCCTGGCCCTGACAAACACTTTTCTACATGGGAAGTAGAAAAACTGCACTTCCTGGGGTAATGACTCAGTTAATTCCTCAGCTCTCAGGTTGCTGTAGGGAGATCTGGCTGAGTGACTCCTTCTCTTCCCAGCCCAGCAGCCCCACCTCTCCCTCCTCAGTCCATTTTCACTAATCAGGAGGAACTGCAGCACAGGCTGAGGCAGAGGCCATTGGAKCCACAGCTCACAGCAGCTTTGTTGGGTTTGCAAACGAGTGCCAGGAGGGTAAAACATTTACTCTGGAAACACAACGAGCTCTTAAACACTTGTGCTTGTGTTTCTGGAGCCAAACCCAACTACAGCTGTGCCAGTCCCAGCTGTGCTTATGGAAATGGGTAAGAGAAAGGTTTAAGCTGTGCTGGGACAATCCCATGGGAGTGAGTGCCAGCTTGCTGTGCTCTGCTGCTGTTCCACATCAGGCTGAGCAGCTCTGAGACTYCAGGCTCTGAGCAGCAAGAACCAATGCTGAATACAGGATGAGGGGACAGCACTGCAGTGGGCAGCAGGGAGGAGCTGAAGCCATCGGTGCAGAGCAGGAGCTGCAGGAGAGCAGCATTATCCCAGCAGGGGATTTCCCTGGATACAGCATTTGGGGATGCTGTAAATGTAATTCCTTTCTCCATGCCTGTCATTGGGAGGTTTGGGCAGCACTGATAGGCAAAGAAAAATCTCCTTAGAACACTCAGGGCTTCCCCTCATTTCATGGCAGTGGCTGTTCTGCTGCATTTCTGCTTCTGTGCYGACAGCCCCACAGCAGCCCCAGTCACACTCCTGCCCTCTGCACATCACCAGGCACCAAGGTGTGGACCTTACTACCACCCTACTACTGCTTTACCACCCCACTGCTCCTGCAGCACTGGGATTGCCCTGGAGCACAACCCACTGCTGATTTTCTCACTGTGGGGGTGACAGCCACAGGCACTGCTGCAGTGCAAGAAGGGGACATGGCACTCAGGGCACATTAACCAGTAAATTAAGCAAGTAAATCCTAATTGGATACCAGGAAATTCAACAGTACTGTCTGTAAGGGCCTAAAAAAACAACAACTAAGACATCTGCATCTTTTATTTGTACCATCTGATTTCACAGGCCTCACTCAAGGGACAGAAATCCACARGKYYT
>CADDXX010000304.1:482654-506817 GCA_902810485.1 Alauda arvensis
CYKRAMCCCWYYKGRTCTGTTGGAAYTGGGAACAGCCTGAGCCTTTCTCTGCCAGCACAGAGCTGTGTCATGAGGTTTAGGTGGAGCTCAGGGAAAGGTTCTTCCCCCAGAGGGTGCTGGGCACTGCCCAGGCTCCCCAGGGAATGGGCACGGCCCCGAGGCTGCCACAGCTCCAGGAGCCTTTGGACAGCACTGCCAGGGATGCCCAGGGTGGGGTTGTTGGGRTGTCCTGGGCAGGGCCAGGAGTGGGACTCAGTGATTCCTGTGGGTCCCTTCCAACYTGGGACAAKCTGTAACTCCAGTTCAGGATAAGGCATTTCCATGGAAGCCGTGCTCTCAGAGCTGCCCATTCCAAGGTGGGCAAGGAGGGTGCAAGGAGCCAGTACGAAAATAAAACTCTGCCAATTATAAATAGTACAAAAGGGCAGGAATGGCTGCTGCAGCCTGTCCCATGTATTGGGAGCAGCCACTGGCACACACAGTCAGGGCAGCTCCTTCCTGGGAACAGGCAGCACTCCCACAGGGAATGCAGCTCCATGTGAGCCCAGGTGCCAGGTATTGCACACAACATCCATCCCCTGAGCAGAGGGAATGCTGAGGAAACAGCCTCCTCCTGGGCAGGGCCCTGGGGATGGTGCAGGCCCTGCCCCAGGAGCTGCTCAGGAAGGGATCATGCCCTTGCTGCGCTTCCTGTCGGCCATGGCCCGGCGGTTGTGGTTGGCCCTTGTGCTTTTGTTGGCTTCTTTCTTCCTGCGCTCCTGCAGTGTCTCCCGGCTCTGCCCGTGGCCCTTGGCATTCCCCACCACGGCAGAGCTGTCGTGCTTGTGCCTGGRGGGCACAGAGAAAGAACATCACAACAGGCACCCTGCACTCCTGAGGACGAAATCCCAGATCCCCACAAACACCAGGGTGGGAGGGGTTCAGGTCCTGGCTCATCCCAGGGCTCCCACAGCAGCCCAGGAGCAGCACCAGCCACASCACCTTGTCCTGCCACACACTGAGCCCATCAGCTGAAAACAGCTGTGAAACTGTCCCCAAATCACTGGGGGAGCTGTTGGAAATTGTGCTCTCCAAGACCCTATCTCGCACAGGGTTCTGCTGCTTGGAGTGACAAGACAAGGGGGAATGGCTTTATGCTGAAAAAGGGGAGATTTTGRTGGGGTGTTAGGGAGAAATTGTTCCCTGGGAGGGTGGGCAGGCCCTGGCACAGGGTGCCCAGAGCAGCTGTGGCTGCCCCTGCATCCCTGGCAGTGTCCAAGGCCAGGCTGGACAGGGCTTGGAGCCACCTGGGACAGTGGGAGGTGTCCCTGCCCATGGCAGGAGGTGGAATGAGATGAGCTTCAATGTCCCTTCCCACCCAAAGCACTCCATGATTCCATGCCACGCCTACCTCAGTCAATGGGATAAAACAACCATCAGTGAAGTGTGGCTGAGGAAGYTCACCCCACTGTGGTAGGACCCTGACACACAGGAATGTCGAGGAGCAGGAACACCCTCAACAATTCCAACCAGCAGCAAACCAGCAGCAGAGCCAGAGGGAGATCCTTCTTACCCCTTCCTGGCCAGGAATGCCTGGCGCCTGGCTTCAGCCCTCTCCCGCAGCACTGCCGGGTCCTGCACAAAGTGGTCCTGCAAGGAGGCAAGGGAACAGGTCAGGAACTCATCAGCACTGGGCAGGAGCCTGGAGGGGAGAGGATTCTGCTGGGAACAGAGTCAATTCCTGGTTCATTACCTCTGGATCAGTGGGATTGGTGTCAGGGACTCTAAACACAACACAAAGCCTGCCTGAAAACCTTCCCACACCATGGCTACTGCCAGCACATCCATGGAAATGGGGYATCAGTGACCCTCAGAGTGCTCTGCTGGCACTGTCTGTCTCTGGGATAAAGCAGATTAAAGCTCCCCATGGAGGAAATGTCACTGCTCCAGCAGTTAGGCCAGGAAGCAGTGAAGAACTGTCCTTGGGGGCACATCACAGCCCAGCAGCCACTGAACAGCAGCTCAGCCCCTGCTGCTGCTGCTGCTCAAAGATTCCCTCTCTGCTCCACATCACCTGCAGGTGAAGCAGGGAAGAAATATGGTAAATGTTAATGCAACTCCAGCTAAATGTCACCTTTGTTCTTTCCTTTTCAGCTTCCTCCTCCTCCTCTTCATCCTCTTCCTCTGTCTCCTGTCCTTCCTCCTGTCCTTTAGTTCTCAAGACCTGAGGAATTGTGAATGGCCTGGGAATTAAGACACAAATAGTTAGAAAACAGCACAGCCACAAACATTTCTCTGAACAGCACATCCTTTTTTGGTTTGCATGATGTCCTTAAAAAGGTAAGATTCTGCAGTTCTTATGGACTTCATTTTCCTGAACAAAAAAACCAGGAGAGCCAGGAGTTAATGSCACATTCCTATGGGCAATTAACACACACTCTCCACTGGGGAATGTTCACTATGAAATTGTCACTGGAATAATAATAATAGTTTAAAAAACAACCCTGAAACCTCACAAGGCATTTCTGCACAGAAACAACTGCTTCCTTTGGGAAATGGGCATCCAGACACAGCCACAAGGCAACATTAAGGAGTATCCTTTAGCTCAGCAGACAGGGAGCATCTGCTGCACAAGACAAGCTTGGACAGAAGCATTAATGCTCAGCCAGTGCTGTGCCCAAACCCTCTGACTGGTCAGGGCTACCCAGGGAGCCCCRGTTCCATTGCTGTGCCCCAGCTTCCTACAGGGGGAAATCCCTGGAGAAATTAATCAGGCTCTATGAATCACTCTGGACATGCACAGCAAAGGGCCTGGGGGTGAGGAAGAATTCACCACATGCCTGTAACTCTTCTTTAACATAAATACGTGTCTGTGTTTAAATTCCATTGGGATTCAGACCCACCATTCCACTGCCAAAGAAATAAATGTAAAACCAGAAAAGCCTTTGTTATGTCAGACCAACAGATCCAGTTTTCAGCAGTGACATCCACTAATTGTTTCTAGAGGCAGTGAGACCTGAAAGAGGGGAAAACACCTGGGTACCACACTCTTACAGGAAAAACACCAAAAGGATTTAAATTGAAGCTTCTCAACACTACAGGAGGGGGAAAAGGGACAAAAGAGCCTCAAAGCTTCTATTTGGTTTGAGGTTAGGAATGGTGACATCTTCATAATRCATCAGAATTCAAAAGGCCACTTTCAGAAATGTTAAAGCAGCTTTTAAACCACATGTTTTCTAAAACAAATACTCTCCAGCCTCCATCCCCACTAACCCTTTGCTTCCCAAAAGCTAATTGTGTGCAGCTGTCAGTCATGGTGCTCTGCAGCCCATCAGGACTCAATTCCAGCTGTCAGCACTCAGAGGGGATTGGCAGGGAAAAGTCTGGTTGTAAAATTTCCCAAATTTCARAGTTTTCCTTTGCTAACCAGCCATTTTAGGTTGGCCAGCTCCACTGACTTTCCAAGCTGTTTTTCCCTGCTGCAGGGTAGTTTCTCTAAGGAGAAGCATTGCTGAGCCCAAGTTTCCACACATGGCAAATTCCCCTCTTGGGTTTGCTGATTAATTGAGGCAAAGGCTGAGTGGAAGCTGGAGAACATCCTGGGCACACTGTTTTCCTTTGCAACACACTGTTGAAGTTTAGGAATTGTTTGGCTGGGAATTTAGTTTGTATTTATGYACAGCCACTTTTCATTGAGGTTCTTTGCCTCAAGGGTGCAATCACTTTGTGTTCAGGGAAYAGTCTGCCATGGGAACACTCCCTGTCCACAGGGGAAGGGAGACCCAAACCTTCCTCCTTGCACATCACAGTGAAAACAGAGAAARGGGTGGTTTGAAGCTCTCGTGGAGGAACAGAGCCCAGAGCAGCATTTCCCAGGGTTCTGGGAGCCAGAGACCACCGTGGAGATTCTCCCTCGGTTCCCTCCCTCCCCCTGCCCTCAGCATTCACCTCCTGGAGATGAGCTCGTCATCCGAGTCCGCGTCGTTAGCGCCCACTTGGTTSCCATCGTAGGTGTCGTCGTACTCGTCCTCGTAGTCCCCGAAGGGCTGTGCGTGTCCCGGCGGCAGGGGCAGCTCCTCCAGCACCACGCTGTACTGGCTGTAGCGCTGCCGCTGCTCCGCCACCAGCCGCTTGTCATTCACCAGGCTCCGCGTCGTGTCCTTCTCCCTCCTGCCGGGAACAGGGGAGGAAAGGCAGGGCTCAAAACCTTCCCTTCAAGCTGCTTCTCCCCCTGTTGAGTCAGTGGAGWGTGAAGCAATGCGAGTCTCATCCCCAACGCCGCAGGCCCTCCTGACCCCACCTATGGGCCTGCTGCTTTACAGAGCCATGGAATGGTTTGGGCAGGAAGGGATCTTAAAGGTCATCTCACCCCACCCTCACACCTTCCACTGTCCCAGGCTGCTCCAAGCCCTGTCCAGCCTGGCCTTGGGCACTGCCAGGGATGCAGGGGCAGCCACAGCTGCTCTGGGCACCCTGTGCCAGGGCCTGCCCACCCTCCCAGGGAACAATTCCTGCCCAATATCCCTACCCTCTAYCTGTGGGAAGCCATTCCCCTTGTCCTGTCACTCCAAACCCTTGTAAACAGCCTCCCTTCCATCTTTCTTGTCAGCCCCTTCAGGTCCTGGAAGGCCACAATTAGGTGATCTCAAAGCTTTCTCTTGAGGCTGGACAATCCTAATTCCCCCAGGCTTTCCACACAGCAGAGCTGCTCCAKCCCTCTGCTCATCCTGCTGCCTCCTCTGCTCTCACTCCAGCAGCTCCAGGTCCTTCCTGTGCTGGGCCCCAGGGCTGGATGCAGTGATCCAGGGTGGCTCATTTCTACCAGGGCTGTTTGGCCACTAAAGAAGAGCAGGAATTGGAGACCACCACTGTCACTTCAGACAGAGAGGAGGCTTTCATGGGAAGTAAAATGCAATTCTATTCCAGATGAAACTTGGCCAAGGTGCATGGAGCACAAACGTGAGAGCAAAAGGACAAATGTAGATGGGGASATGAAAAAAAACAACCAGTGCAGGTGAGGATGAGAATAAACACAACTCCCAAGGCAAAGAACAGAACAGTAGAGAGTGATTGTGATTCAACCTCTTGGAGCACTGCAAGGGCTTGTTTTTTTAAATTTAGAAGGCAAGTAAATTATAGTCATTTTAAAGAAGGGAAGACCAAGAAACAGAGGGATTAAAAAGCAGCTGCTGAGTGTCTCAAGCTGCACAAGCATAAACTCTGAAGTCCTATTTTTCAGACCAGCCAAGTGCACATTTACAGCAAAGGGGATCCCACAGGGGATTCTGCTGTCCAGCATTCCCAGGACAACTTGCAGCCCCCAAGTCCAGGAGGACCCAGCATCAGTGGATTTTACCAGASAAAGGACCAGTCCAAGGCAGTGGCAGTGACTCAGGCAGGGACAGACTGAGGGGATGTGCTCCAGCAGCCCCGATTTCCATTGGGAATCTCAAAACAAAGGAAGTTTACAGCTGGAGGTGGTTCCCTCTGAGCCATGACTCACATGCCTGCACAATGCCCTCCCAAGCACGTGGTGAGCTCAGCCATGCCGGGATCCCTGGGATAACACCTCCTGTGGGAATTCAGCTGGGTAATTGCTTCCTGTCAGGCTGGTCTGATGGCTGCAGAGGAGCTGCATGAAATGGTCTGGGCACCAATCCCAGGAAAAACAGTGGGATAGCTCCTCTAGTCCCATGGAGCTCAGGACAYGCTCTGGCTTCAGGAGACAGATTCAGCTGACAGCTAGGGCTAGACAGGCACAGACAAGTGCCATCACTTTTCAGGATCAGCACAGTCTGTGTTGACACATTCATTTCCTTGTGTCTGATTCCCTCCTCATCCTGGCTGGATCTCTCTTTCTCAAAGACAATCCCTGCCCCAAACTGCTGATGCTGAGAGTGGCCAGAACAACCTGCTCTGGTTCTTCAGGCACTGTGGTGGCACCAGGTTTAGCAACAGCACCCCAAACACAAGAGAATTTGGTGAGCAAAAGGTATTTAGAAGGAGGGAAAAAAATTGATACAATTCAAATCCAAAGCAGATCTCAGACTAAGCTTGGAGAGCCCTGTTACCCCAACACTGGGGTGAACCATCAGTGCTGGATATTAAATCCTGGAGACAAGGTACTGCAGCTTTTCCTTGGATTCAGTTGGATACAGTCAGCTTTGGGCATTGCTGATCTCCAGGTTTTAAACCACCCAAACCACAACTAATATGTCTGGAGTCCTGCAGTTTTCCCAAATGTTCTGAAATGAAGAGAGGCAAACAACACCAGGAAGAGCAGCAGCAGGAGGACAGTCCCAAGAGGTCACGTAACTACAGCAGGAGAGAGAACTTCTCCAGGAGTGGTGGTACCCCTGGAGGGCAGTGCCATGGCAGCAGATGCCAGAGCCCAGCTCAGGGATGATTTACAGCTTCCAAAGCTCCCCAARTGATCTGCAGAGGGAGCTCTGAGCAGGATATTCCAGCCACTGGATGCTCTGTGCTGAACACAGTGCTCTCTGGCCTTGACCAGCTGCTGCAGCAAGGCTTTGGGAATCAGGGATAACCCAGCACATCTGTGCAAGGCTTGGGGAAAGAGGGATAACCAGCAAGGCTTTGGAAATCAGGGATAACCCAGCACACCTGTACAATGCACCTGTCTCACAGAGCAAGGCACCACCATGAGGAGAGAGGTTCTGCCTGTGAATTCTCAGCTATGGACACAACTAAAGTCATGGCCTTGGCCAGAAAGAAAAGAAATTCTTTTCTTGCTCAGCCAAGACAGGATCAGCACTGCAGCACTGCTCTGAGGAGCTGAGCCACTGGACTTGGGGACAAAAGTGGTTTTCTCCTAGAGTTTGATGCAACTTTGKAACCAAAACCTTAACTGGGAGCTTTCAGGTCATGTGGCTCCAACTCCAGACTTTCAGTTATCTGCTGTGTAAATACATCCCAACATTAAGATCATACTTGGCTGGTTAGAGGAGGTGTTTAAAGTCTAGTGGAARGTGTCCCTGCCCATGGCAGGGAGCAGAATGAGAYGAGCTTTAAAGTTCCTTCCAACCCAAACCATTCCATGATTCTRTGGTAAGTTTTAAAAGMATCTGGAACAAGGGAATCACACTATRGAGCTGACATCAGTGGGAGCCAGCACCACACACCCAGCTAGGCAAAAGCAAAGTGAAAACTGGTGGGGTTTTGTAGAAATCTCTGCTCATGGCAGGGGGATCCCTGCTCATTTCAGGCAGATTGACTAAATGACCTTTAAAGGTCCCTCCCAACCCAAACTRCTCCATGAGTCCAAGTGCCCTTCTGCAGAAAGCTTTCCACAGCAGGAACAACAGAAGCAGTCTAAGGCACTGAATGGTATCAGATGTTGAAGTAGATGGATATTGAACCTTCCCTTGGCTGTAAATCAAATCATTAGTTATTCTCAGCTCTGAGTCACAATCCCAGGCTCAGGGATGGTGCTTTTCAAGGTTTGTTGCTCAGTGCAAGTTTAACATTAAGCCCAGGGAACAAAAGCCTGACATTACAAATGAGCTTGGCAGAGCAATCTGCAGCAGCAGACACAGGAAAGCCAATTAGGAAAAACACTAAGTGAAACCAACTCCCTCATAGTATTTCATTTTACTTTCCCAGACAAGCAGGTGGGAAACATTTTTGATAAGCCTTCCCCCCCTGCCAAAACATTCCTGCAGGAGGTTTTTAGGAGAGATAAATGTACAAGTTCCAAGGTGTTTGTTCCTCCTGACAGGCAGAGTTAATGACTGGGTGCCAGGACTCACCTCTTGCCTTTCTGGATCCGAGACACATCCACTGCATCCCTACTGAAAACATCAAACTCATCATTCTGGAACACGTTATAGCGAGAGCTGACCAGAGGGGTAGGGTCTGGCTTCAGCTGTCTGGTAGAAAACAAGCAGAGAGAATAAAAACAAAAGTGAAGTGAGGAAGAGAAATCCTCTCCCTTCCCTAAGCCCTTGGTTTATCCTTTGTCAGTCCCAAAACAACCCTGAGCACACCAAGAGGTGCTGGCTGAGCCACAGGGCACAACCCCTTCCCTTCCCAGCCACGCTCTGTCACATGCACAGCACTTCCAAAAGCTTGGATTTGAGGGGAAACTAAAGTAACTCACAGAAAGCCAAGAGAAAATTCTTCTGTTCATTTCAGAGTCTATCAAACCATGCAGGACAACAGAATATTCAACAGACTGCCTGGTCTCAACACAGTGACTCAGTGAAGACACACACTAAGTGTGATGAATTAYAGGCTGGAAAAAATTCCAATAATTTGTTGCTGCTGATTTCAAGATATTTATCTCCCTAGTTAAGTCTTTCTCAGGGTTCCAGGTTTATGTTTGTTCAACTYGTAAGTCAAAAGACTGTACTTTTGACATTCATTTTGGTGGTGCAGACAGCTCAGCTGGGCAGCTGCAAACGCTGCTGTGCTCCCCTATAAATCAGCAGGGGTCAGAATTTGACATTTCCTATGGAACCCGCAGCTTTGCTTCAAGATGCAAAAGGCAGGGAGAAAAAAATCCAGCTCTATCTTGTGGAACTGCTGGCTTTGCAGAAAAGSCAATCCTTCCTAAAGCCCGTCCTGCACCAGTTGTGCCAAAGTCAGCAGATCTGACTGCAGGAACACAAAGATTGTTGCAAAAYGAAGATTTTTTTACATCATTTTTCCGATAAAGATGCTTTCCTTTAATGCAACAGTGAGACAGTCTGCCCATAACTCCATRAAATGTGAACAAACAGCACATTCACTTCCTGATACTCTGTCAGGAACTGCTGGTACAGCACAAACACACACTCACAGCTGCAGACTAACTCMAACAACTCAATCCTGCCACCAGCTATAAACCCTCCATCCCTTGTCCAATCCAGGAAAGCAGGATAAGTCTGCCAAGAAATCCAGGACAAGCCTCACAGGTTTGTCAGAGGGAACAGAAAAATGGATCTRATTTGTCATATCTTCACTCACAAAACAGAAGCCTGTTAAATAACCATATTTGACCCTGTGGGTTGAATTCCAGCTGAATTGGCTCCTCTGAAGATACCCTTTCCTGCAGGACAGCTGGGTTTTCACACCTGTGACAACAAACACTGCAAAATAACTTCTGAAGGCAACATACTCTATTCTATTCTAATTCTATTCTATTCTAATTCTATTCTGTTAGTTCATGTACAAGTGGTTTTGTCCCATGTCACAAAACACAGCCCAGCACCTGCTCTACTCCAACACTGAGCAGCAAAGGTCCCACTCCTCTGCAGGGATACAAGGAGGGCAGAAAACTGGTGAAAGGTGACAATGAGAAGCTCTCATGCAGTTCTCTACCCCAAATATGCAAATTCTTAGAGCTCTAAAAGTGCTGAGCCCTCAGTCAGAAAAATGAAGTGAGACATAAACAACCAGAGGTTGTCCCACACCTTTGCATCCTTCGGTCCAGCTTATCCARGTATGGCACCAGCTTATCTTCCAGGATGTTGTTGATCACCTGCTCTGTGTCATATCCATACTCCTCCAGGCAGGCCAGGATGAATCCCTCTCCAAGGTCTGGCAGCAGATCCTTCACTTGGGAGATGAGGGAGTCCAGCTCCACGCCCGACACGCAGGCAATGGGCGCAGCCGCAGCGCCGGCACACTACGGACACCAAGCACAGCTGTGGGCACTGGCAGGGACAGGGCTGAGGGCAGCCAGTGTGCACAGGAACACAGGGAAAGCAGCACTCTGGGCTCTCAGGGCTTAAACACACAAGTGCAAGACTGGAGCCAAAAGAGAAATCAGCTGTTCAAACTACACAAGGTTTCCGACACAGATTTGGGCTCACAGCTACTTTTGCCAGTCCCTGAGTCAGCAAGGACACCCTGGAGAATCCCTTCCTCAAATAACAGGCGAGCTCTGCACTTCAAAAATATGCACATGAACTGCAGGGACGAAGCAGAGTATTTGAATAATCCCCAGCAAGGGAAAACCCAAGCCATGGGAGCTGGAAGCAATTTGCTCAGAGATAACTCAGGATTCAGGTGTAGCTTCAGYTCTCATTTCCCAAGGCTGCATGGAGAYCCAGAAAAGGTCAGAAATGACACCAAATCTCCTGTTGTCCCAAAAGCTGAGCAAATCAAGCTTGTCCTCACAGACAGAGGAAGGCCAGAAAGAGCAGAGCCCAGTCCCAGCACAGAGCTGTACCCACCTCATCCTCCAGGGCACACGCAGCCCCCAGATCCTCCCTGTCCTCAGGGGTGCTCTCTACTATTGCTGAAGCTCCATTGCACGCTGCTGGACCTTTAACAGCTTGTCCTTTTCTCCTGTCCACCCCTTCCCAGGCACTTTCCACTGCYTGCAGGATGTAGGCTGTCCTGGTCTCATCTCTGGGAGCACAGCATTAAGGACATTCCTGGATGCACATGTTCAGGGATCACCTTGAAGTAACTACGGGATTGTCAGTGACATCCAAATTTGTGCCTACACCAACACTCACAAAACCATGGAATGGTTTGGGTGGGAAGGGACCTTAAAGCTCATCTTGTCCCACYCCCTGCCATGGGCAAGGACAGCTTCCATTRGATCAGGTTGCTCCAAGCCCTGTCCAGCCTGGCCTTGGACACTKCCAGGGATGGGTCAGCCACAGCTTCTCTGGACAACAACTCCACCCTCTCCTTTTTTGCTGTTAAGGGAAAGTTTCCCAGTACTCCTTGCCAGTCATGCAGCTTAACCAGGGGCAGAAATRTCACTGGTGTGAGAGCAGGCAGGTGTGCACAGCCCAAGGATACAGTGCAGAGGATGCCTGCTGGAGCAGACTCACATCATCCTCAACGGGGAACAGCTCGTCGTAGTCACGGAGAAATCTGGAAAACCAGGAGCAAGTTTAATCAGTGCAGCTCAATTAATTACCACTACTGGGCCTCTCTGCCTCAGTGCTCAGGTAGGAACAGAGAACCTCTCACCTAATGCTGGATTCCAGCCATGCCTGATTTTGATCCCACTATACCACAGCAACACTCCTCAGGTGGGAGGGCTGGAACCCAGGGCTGCATTACAGGGAAAATCTCTGCTCTACCATGTGAAYGTGCTCAGAATGGCAGCATGGGCAGGAGGACAAGATGGAATTCCCAGTTCTGCCACTTCCTTTGCATCTCCAGCATTAGTGTTTAATATTTTTCTGGTCTGGTCAGCCCAGCTGGAAAGCACAGATCAGTAATCACAGTCTAACTTGTCAGGAGACCTAATGGCTAAATTGCTCTTCTTCTCTTTGAGAGGCTGGATTAAAGGGAGTGAAGAATAGCATTTCTCAGTGCCAGGGTCTGTGCTGCAGGCTGAAATCCTCTCACTGCACTGCTCCCAACTACTTACAACGATTTCTGACTCCCAAATGCCTCGTAATGCTGCCTCAGGCAATTCTGCTGTAAAGAATGGCAGAGGAAGGAGCTGAGCCCCCTCGGGCCTCTTGTCAGCCAGACTCACCTCCTTTCCTGAAGCACCGAGGTGAAGATCTGCAGAAAYTCCTCAATAAATGGCTGAATATTCTCACAGCTGCAGGAAACACAGCACAGTGAACACTCAGGGGTAGAGTCTGCCAACATTTGGCCCCACCAGCCAAACCCCTCACATTTACACACCAAGGGAAAGCCCCATTTTCAGAGATTTCAGACCACATTTAGCTTTCACAGGAGCAAAGAGTAAAATGGAAGCAAGTGGGTTTTAAGGCTTCAGCAAACATTTCAGCACTTGGATCTAAAGCYGTATCACACCTAGAACTACAAGTTTACAGACAGACTTTACAAATAGTTTGATGTCTCGGACTTGCAGTGAGCAGAAAAGGGTGTGGAGAGCTTCTGTAATTGTGCCTTTATGATGCTTGGGATTACATCAGTGAGCCTTCCAGAAAGTTTGTGCTCACCTGTGCAAGAACACTTGCCAAGCAAACTCCCATTGCAGCCTCAGTGCCCAAAGCCCTGGGTGCTGCTGAGGCTCCAAGTCTTATTCCAATGCACCTTTTGGTGGGAAGGAACCTCAAAGCCCATCCAGTTCCACCCCCTGCCATGGGCAGGGKCACCTTCCACTATCCCAGGTTACTCCAAGCCTCATCCAACCTGGCCTTGGATACTTCCAGATGCCCAGCTTCTCTGCCAGGGCCTCACCACTCTCACAGGGAACAATTCCTTCCCAATATCCCTACCCCCTGTCTGTGGGAAGCCATTCCCCTTGTCCTGTCACTCCAAGCCCCTGTAAACAGYCTCTCTCCATCTGTACTGTTGGGCCCTCCAGGTCCTGGAAGGTCACAATCAGRTCTCAAGGWGTTACACGTGATCAAAGTTTGCAYGAGCCACACACTGGGGTCAGAAAGCTCATTGGACCCAGCTCACCACAGAGATTCTGGACCAAACAGCTCCATCTGGAATATTCCTGATACACAGGACAACAGAATTTGACCTTAGCCACGTATTTGGCTACAATCCCAACACAAAAAGCAGTTTCTGTTCGTTTTCTCCAGTAAATTTGTAAATCAGAATCAACTTCTCCCACACAGCAATCAAGTAATTGGTGAGTAGCACAGAGCCAAGTGCCAATACCTGCTCTCTAGGATGGGCTGCAGACACACTTGGTTTATTAGGATGTGAAAAACTTCTATCATCTTCTTTCTGGAGTGTGAAATCCTCCTCCACAAATCAGCAAAAACACTTCAGAGAGAGCAAAAGACACTGTTGGTGTCAGCACAAGAATCTGTAACACATCTTAATGCCTGAGTTAATCCGCTAGAAGAAGAATTTCATTAGGAGAATCATTTCTTTGCTGCAAAGACCAGATATTAGACACATTTCATGGTCATTAAGGAAAATCCATGCTCCAAATAAAGCTGCTTTCAATCCCAATTGTCCTGGCAGCTCCCCACACGAGACCCCCACTGTACCAGCACAGCCTGTGCTTCACAGTGACACTGAGCTACACAGAGATATCATTCATGTTCTCACACTGTTACAATTTGAATGCACCTCCCATCAAATTCCTTCTTTCACAGTACTAAAAATGATTCGTCATCCCACTGCCCAGGAAAATTTGGAGTTACAGCAGTCATCTCTTCAGAGCTCTTTGAAGCAGCACAAGAAACACCAGGCTCCTCAGGGATGGGTAAAGCAGCATGAGGTGAATTTTTAACTAAGCCCTGAGAAGTCTCACTGAAGATCCAAAGGAAGCCTTTGCAGGAATTCTCACCTGTTATCTTCATAATGCCTCTTCTTGATTGCAGATTCCAGCTCAGGAATTGCCAGTTCATAAAACGAGGCTAATCTGTAAAAGGGGGAACAAACCTSTACCTGTCAGCTGAGGTTCCAAAAATCATTTGCTAAAAGGCACAACAAATGGCTGATTTCATTAAACCCTCCTCACCAGCAGTACCCATGAGCATCACCTCATTTTGGTATTTTTGCCCCAAAACACAAGCARACACACCACAGACAAAGAGCAGCACCCTAAGGAAATCAGAGAGAGGTCTCTGAAGAGGTAGGAAAGAAAAGCATTTGAGAAGTACCCTGGTGCTGATCAGAACCATCTGCTCAAGCCAGAGAAACCCCCAATACAGATCTGCAGCCTACAAAGACCCCACACTCACAGAATCACAGAAACCTTCATGTTGGAAAAGCCCTCTGAGAGCATCAATTCCAACCATTCCTCAGCACTGCCAAGGCCACCACAGACCACATCCCCAGGGGCCACATCCAMRTGGCTGTTAAATCCCTCCAGGGATRGGGACTCCAGCAYTGCTCTGGGCAGCTGTGCCAGGGCTGGGCAGCCCTTTCCATGAGGAAATGTTCCCTAATACCCAACCTGAGCCTCCCCTGGCACACCTTGAGGCTGTTTYCTCTCATGCCTTGTCACCCTCTCCCAGCCACTCAGCTTTTGCCAAACCTCGTTGATATTCTCTAGCAGAAAACTTGGCGTAACATCAAAGACATTTGTTTTCAGACCTTGAAGAACTGTTTATCTGAAATACTTTCTGCTTCTCTTGCTGTGGGACCTACAGGAGGAAGTTCTTTTTGTCCATAACTTGTCCCTCTCCACCCTTCCCAAAGCACACCAAGTTCTGTTCAGCTGACTTTGGACATTGTCATGGATGCCTGGCTCTAGGATCCTCCTAGATAATGACCCACACAGAACAGAAAATCCACACATCCCTATACCCATGTATTTATAATGCTGCATTCCTGTCAGCAGCCTCTGCAYTGAGTCTGTCTCCTCAGTGAACAATGGGACAGGACACAGCAGCACATTCAGTATTTTTACATGGCCAGGACAAGCTCTGTCTGCACTCCAAGACATACCTGTAACAAAACTCGTGTCTGTGGAAGGTCTGGCAAGCCAAGGGAAAGACATCAAGAAAGGCCCAGAGAGTTGTGCAGGTGTCACAYAAATACAGCACAATGTCCTTCAGCTCCTGAGAGGGAAAGAGCAGTTACTGAGGGAAGAGSCAGGCAAGTTTTCCCAGCAGGGACACAGAATATGGGGGCCAGGCCTCTTCCTGACTGCACAGAGTCTGCATCAACCATAAACCTGYTACAGGGTCTGGGGGCAGGGACAGCATTTCTCCTAAAACTCCTATCCTTTAAAGATCTGYAATGCAAACCCAACTGTCTGCTTCCATTAAAGATCCTGTGAGAGTGTAAGAATCCTCACCAGATCCTGCTCTGGGCAGTGRCTTTGCCCTCAATACACCCTCCACATATGGAATTCTTCCCCAAGCAGCCCTTTCCATCAAACACTGCATGGCAGAAACCTGGGAATCACAGGGATGTTTTCAGCACTCTGGTCCAGTGCAAGCTGCATTTCCAAGGCAGCTGAAACAAACTGAATGACACACTAAATGATAGTTTCAAACTATCATTTATCACTAAATCATAGTTTGAACTGATAGCTTGTTCCCACACACAAACTGAAAGACTAAGGTTTTGTAGAGGACCACGTTCACTGTCTTTGTACAGCCCCCAGCAYATAAACCCCTCTTAATTAACTACAGTTAAATTATACTGTTGTTAAAACACAAATTCCTGAAGCTAAAAAAAAAAAAAACAACAGCTCTTATCAGTGCCAGGGTTACGTGGAGACTTCTGTCAGATATTCTGTTACATTATTTACAAGCTGGTTAATCCAAAAAGTTGCCAGGTTTGAAACTATCCACATTCCAAAGGATATGATTGAAATGAATCAGCTTCTRGTGGAAAGGTTTTATCATCATGTCCCAGGACAAAGAGTGCAACAATGGCACAGAACCATGAGCTGCAGGAGCTCTGGGAACAGAATGATCCTCTGTGGTGTGTTCAGTGTGCAGGAGTACAGAGAGTTCAGTCCTACCTGGAGGGGCATGTTCCCTGCAGTCACACTGACTTTCTCTTCCAGTTTCTGGGGCTCAGCAGAGGCCCCTTCACACTGCAAACCACACTTGTGCAAAATATTGTTGAACACCTAAATCAGGAGAACAGGGCAGTGTCAACAGACAGGAGCCAGMAGTGGGACACAGCAGAGAAGGCCAGAAGCTGGAGGAAGGTGGGAGGGAATAGTCATCAAATAATAATTTTAGATAAAGATCAGAACCATCTGCTCAACCCTGACACACTTTAACAAACTAGGGAAAGGGAGAAACAGCAAAGTCAGGGGAGWTTTAGGCTGGATATCAGGGAAAGYTCCTCCCCCARAGGGTGGTCAGAGCTCAAGGAGTGCTTGGACAATGAATGGGATTTTTGGGGTGCCTGTGCAGGGCCAGGGGTTGGGCTTGMTGATCCCTGYGGGTCCCTTCCAACTCAGGATATCCCATGATYTCATGAAATACATTCTGCCTGCCTACAATGCTCCCTTTCCACTCCCCAAGCTATGCCACATTTCCAGATGAAATCCCAGCAGGAAAGCAGTACCTGGAGGACAGTGGGCAGAGTTTCATCAAGGTCACTGAAGTAACTGGGCTGCTGAGTGAAGATGTTTCCTGAAGATGGAAAGGAGAGCATTTCCATCAGTTCAGACATTGATGCCAATGAGCAAATTTGCACTAGAAAATGGTACTTGTGTTATTGGTGACACCCCCAGACACACCTGCTGACCATGTGGGACACAGCCCACCCTCACTCCTCAGCTCATGCACAGGCCCTGCTCCCAGACAGCTGATCCATCAGCTCTCCAATGCCACTGGAGATCCAGCAATGGGAAYATGCTCATCAGAGCAGAGCAAATGAGATGTCAGATGATTCACACTCCAGGGGCTGAATCACTGAATAATGCAAATGCTATCACTGAACAACCCCAGTTCCTTTATTTGACAACTGGAGTTGACTTTTAATTACTGATAACAGTTCAGCACACACCAGGAGATGTGCTGCTGAATATTTCTTAAAGGTAATGAGGCTTTAGTAAAACCTGCTATTATATTACTGGGACTCTATTATCTTTACAAAATACACTACTGAGTAATGCCATACCATAAATCCTCACCAAGTAAGCACCAAGGCTCCTATTTTCCAGGAAATTACTGTTCAGATTATGAAAATTAGGAAAAGTAATTCCTTCTCCAGCAAGGACAGAGCTATGACACAAGTTTCAGATAAATTTACACCCTCAGAGGAACCTCAAGTTTATGAAGTTATGAATTACACACCAGAACTGCTCATGCCTTTACTGTCATGATATAATGAAATAATCAGGTGAGAAAATCCTTGGTCACCTGCATGCAGCATGATTGTGTGGCACTCCAGAGTGTAATTCAAAGGAGGTTTCATTACTTAGGTCTTTTTTGGAATATTTTAAGACCCAGATGATCTAAGCTTCTCATCTGAAAAGGAAGTATCCATCTTGCCATGCCTGTTTTCCATCTCTGAGGCACAACAGAGGAATTTAGAGTAGAAGCTACTGAAAAYGGATAAAAAGATTAAAAATGCAAAGGTTTATCTAAGATTTTCTGGCTGGAAATCTGTCTGCACCACAYAATCTCTAACACTTCTCATGTTAGWGAACTTGGAAATGAGACAAAAATAACTACCAAAGAAATGGAAAATCTTCATCCCATGAGCTGYAGATGAAGTGRGTTAGAATTCAGGAAGAGCTCACTTAATCCAAGGTAGATATTCTTCCACTCTGCTGCTCAGGTGATGTTAAAGATCACAGGATTGGGAAGGGAGCACAGGATAAAGAGAGAAGCTAAATCAATATGCTCCATCTTCACTCCTTGGCATCCATGGCTGCATGCTCCTCCCTGTACTTGCCACTAAGGCTGTGTGTACAGACACAGAAATCCAGGGATAAGCACAGCTTGAGCAAGGCTCTGAAGTGCTTGTGGTTTGGAAGCTCTGGATACATCAGTGTCTGAAGTTTCAGGTTGTCCCACTCCCCATAGCAGTGCTTAGCTCACACTGAGTATTTCACTTGGCTCCCAGCTCTGGGAACAACAGCACTCACAGCTGCACTGTGCCCATCTCCCAACCCTCCTCACCCTTCCCCATCTCTACCAGGGTTTTACAGAGCCCCACACTCCTCTTACCAGGGCTGAGGACACAGGGAACAACTGAGTCTGGTTTATGCCTAACAACATGAGCCTAGCTCAGGACAGCAAAGCAGGACACAAAGCTTTCCTTGGAACAAGTACACATGGAGAAAGAAAAGCACAATCTGATCTAGAAATGACAGATTTTCAGAGCAGTTCCACTGGTATAAAGCCCACTGAGTCACTTGTCATACAAGCAAAAGCCTAAATGTAGCAAGTTGTTCCTTGGCTTTTACTGACCAATCATCTTCTGGAGCAGAGGGCCATTTCCTTTCCCAAAAAGGACACAGAGATCCAGAATCTTGGGGATATCGAAGAGGAAGTTATTGTAAATTATTTTTCCATAGACAGAGGGAGTGATAAAATGATCCTAGAAAGACAGGAAAAAAAAAAAGATAATTTAAAGGATAATCCATCTCTTGCTCTGCAGGAACTCCAGCATTATAATAACACCTGCAAAAACAGGTCTCAAAGGTGTATTAAGGAATTTATTTCATAAAGGCAGCAATTCTGCTTGAAACAGCTTCTGTGGAGCCATCTATTCCCTCATTCTTGTCCCTGCCCCACCAGGCACCCCACTGATTCCTTCACAASGAGGTAAATTAATCTACCTAAAAGTTTGACTAAAAATTCCCCTACAGGTYCCCAGTTCCCAGCCTGACACCAGAACAGCTCAGTTCAGGGGCAGGAATGAGTAACCAGGCMCAGGAGGTTCTTGTACCCTGGGAGAGCAGAGCCCAGCACCAGAGAATCAGGGACAGGCAGGGAGAAAGCCCAGAACTGCAGCTCTGCATGCTGACTGCTGAACACTGTGCCAAAAMCTCATCACACTGAAGGCATTTCTTACAAAATTCTAGATGAGAAAAWTTCCACTGTCTGGCACTGAAAAACAGGCAGCTGAAATGTGGTTTTGGATTTTCAGAAGCCCAGTTTGCCTGTGACAGCAAATGTTTTCAATCCCAGTGAAAGGCAGGGCACATTGTCCATGCTGAAGCAGAGGGATGGGGCTCAGTGCTGGCCAGGCTCCCTTTCCAGAACTCCTGCTGACTCCTGCATGACAAGGGACTATTCATTCCCTGCAGATCACTCAACTAGAAAATGGTTTCAAATGCTCGCCTGCCTCTCAGAGTGCTAAGGTTTAATCAGATCCTACAATGAAAGACAGCACAGAGGTGTCAGGTACTTCTGCTGAAGTGGTGCCAGCTRCAGGCTCCAGCATTCCTTCACCCTGCTCCTGTCCCAGCCCTCCAYTCCCAGGCATTTCCCTCAAAACATCCTGAACGTCAGCACTGTGATAAGCAAGAGAATGAACACAGCCCTAACACAGCATGAACCAACGAGGAGATGCAGGGAGTGAGTGCTGAAACACAAGGTGCCTCACTCATCCTGCCCAAAGGCCTGCTGAAAATCCCATAGCTCCAGAGGGGAGTGGCACTCACACAATTAATGCTGAGGATGTCTTTTAATTACAGAATCTCAGAATTGGTTTGGGTGGGAAGGGACCTTAAAACCCAGCCAGTGCCATCCCTGCCATGAGCAGGGACACCTTCCACTGTCCCAGGCTGCTCCAAGCCCTGTCCAGCCTGGCCTTGGGCACTGCCAGGGATGCAGGGGCAGCCACAGCTGCTCTGGGCACCCTGTGCCAGGGCCTCCCCACCTTCCCAGAGAACAATTCATTCCCAATATCCCATCTATCCCTGGCTCTGGCAGTGGGAAGCCATTCCCCCTTGTCCTCTTCCTCCAGGCCCTTGTCCCAGGTCCCTCTCCAGCTCTCCTGGAGCCCCTTTGGGCACTGGCAGGGGGTCTGAGGTCTCCCTGGAGCCTTCTCTTCTCCAGGATGAATGCCTGATGATGCCAAGATAACAGTAATTTAGAGTGATTTCACTGCATGTCCAAAACTTGGGGCAAGTTCAAGGAGAGACAAGTACAAGCAGGAATTTTGTGGCACCACGTGGCCCTGAGGGAACTGGTGGCCTGAAGAGCCTTTTCCATGTGGCCACACAAAGGCCAATGTGCCCTCTCTCCTCTTACCATGACCTATCCAACCACTACACATGGACAACCTGCTGTTACTCAGGAAGGAGATGCAGGCAATCAACCAAGGAATCACTGCATRGTTCAGATACTTCAGCTCTGAGTGTTATCATCTCCACATCGAGAATCCAACTGATAAAACCATCAGGGAGAGGAATGCCGTGCGAGAAGAAAAACGATACATTTCTCTAATTCTTTTTTTTTTCTTAAGTCACACAGGCTGGAGCACCTGCAAGGCAYAGGAATATTTACCTTGGACTCCTTGTGGGTGGACATCCTGAGGAATGTGAGGAAGACACTCCGATGGAGGCACTGCTGCAGCTCATGCACCTCGGGGTGCCAATCCCAGAGCGCGTCGAACTTGCGAGGGGCAGAGCGCAGGTAGGAATCCAAACACTGCTGCAGGSTCTCATCAAACACCACCTGCACAAGGAAAGGCAGGGAAAAGGGAAGGAGGSAAKGTCACACCTTCATAGGCTGTGCTCCTGAGCAGCCCTGTTAAATTTAAAGCAATCTARAACACTCAGGCATAGGAAAAGTTCTCCCATATCCATCGGACACAAACCAGCTCTTAAAATTGACAGTGGAAAATCCTTAGGGAAATACCTCCTTTGCATTCTAAGGTGCAGTAAGGGAAATTAAAATGTTTCCTGTGTGACATAATAAACATAAACAAATCTCTATGAAAATGATGTAATGGCTTTTACAAGCACCTAGATGTTTATGTTGTATCTTCAGATAAAAAGCAATGATTACCTGGCACCAGAATTTGTCATGAGGCAAAGCCAGAAGCCAGTTCAGGTCATCTGCAATGAATTTTGCTCGCTCCAGGAATTCCTCCACCAGAGCAGGGTCTCTGATGGCAGGAGGGGGTTTGTACAGCACGAATGACCGATCTGCTTTAATTTCTGGGTGCTGCAGAAAGCCATAAAACACTGAATTAAAACTCCAGACCAAGTGACAGGAATGCACAGTTACCATCTGCTCACTGAATTCCGGGAAACACAAAGTTACCTTTTACTACAAYTTGACACAGAATCACAGAATGATTTGCATAGGAAGGWGGACCCTAAAGCTCATCCAGTTCCACCCCTGTCACAGGCAGGGACACCTTCCACTGTCCCCAAGCTCCACCCAGCCTGGCCTTGGACACTGCCAGGGATGCAGGGGCAGCCACAGCTGCTCTGGGCACCCTGTGTCAGGGCCTCCCCACCTTCAAAGGGAACAATTCCTGCCCAATATCTAACCTAAATTTCAGTTTGAACCAATTACTCCTTGTCCTGTCACTATAGTCCTGATGAGAGAAACATTCCATTCCCTGATAATTYCCCATTTTCTATTCTTTCAAGACAGTGAGTTTGTATCTTTCTTTATGAGCAACATTTTCAGACCTTGATAATTTGGCTGATGTTGCTCCTTGCCTTCTCTTAACCAACAAAGCCTGACAAAGCAACCCTCCCACACCTTCAAAACAAAGAGCAGGAGCTAGCTGACGTGTTTGAACTCTCTCTTTTTCCTCTGAACTGGTTCTTGCACAATATTCCATGAACTCAAATTGACACAACCATCAAAGACAGAAAGAAACACTTCACTAACTTTCCCAAGGGTTACTGAACAGCCTTTGCCCAAATACAGCCACCCTAAAAGGAGAATTCCAAYGAGCAGCATGTTTGGGCTCTGCCTSATCCCACACGTGTGCCCAGGGTAAAGTTCCTCAGGAGTGAGCAGCACTGACAGTCCCACTCCTGCAACACAGCCAAAAGGCTCTCTCAAGGTCTTATTCCTGGGAGAAAAGAGTTTCTGTGGGTTGAATCTTCTGGTTTCATCAAGCTGAAGGCACAAGAGATGGACCCCAGTGCTACAGCTCAGAGCTAAACTTGAGGTAGAGCTTGCAAAAGCTCCCTGAGCATCTCTCCATTGCAGCAGAGGTTACAGGCTCAAGAGAGGGAGTTGTGCTGGGCAAACACAGTTTATTCCAGGTGCTGAACACASTAAGTTTGGTTCTTGTGTTGTGGGCTCTTTTTATGGTGGGTAAATGAAATCTCAACTATCCAAACACATTAAAAAAGCTTCTTTAACAAGCAGGCTGAACACATTCCACATAATCACAGAATGTCCTGAGTGGAAGGGACCCACAGGAATCACTGATCCAGCCCCTGTCCCTGCACAGACCCCCCACCAACCCCACCCTGGGCATCCCTGGCAGTGCTGTCCAAAGGCTCCTGGAGCTGTGGCAGCCTCGGGGCCGTGCCCATTCCCTGGGGAGCCTGGGCAGTGCCCAGCACCCTCTGGGGGAAGAACCTTTCCCTGCTCTGCAGCCTGAGCCTGCCCTGGCCCAGCTCCAGCCCTTCCTGTCCCATATCCCAGACCAAGCCTCAATATAAGACAATTATTTACTGAAGGTCTGTTTGGCTTTCAGGAAAAACAGAGCTYACCAGTGCTGGTAAAGTTCTCAGTTTCCCTGTCTTGGGATCCCTTTCTGTGAGCTGGAGCTCATCCAGAGGCAATGCTGGCATCCTGGTGGCTTCCTGTCCTCAGCAAACAAAAGCAGCACAGGATGCACTTTGCAAAGTCAGTCAGGCAGAACAAAAGAGGCTGCAGCCCTCCTGTAACACACACACACACACACACACTGGCTGGGAATACATTCATGCTAAGCAATTTACACCCAGCAATTTATACCCCACCAAAATGCCAAATCCTGAGGGAACACCCAGGAGCCCCCTGCATGTGTCTCAGAGGAAATCTGGAATGTGGTGCWAAACTTTCCTCCCTGTTTCATTCTGAAAGGCCACGGGCATCTTCCAGGACAACAAAACACCTCTGGGGACACTGCTTAATATGGAAATTAGATATTTAAATCAGCTTGCTGAAGAGCTGTGCTGAACTCTGGTCTTTGCAGCCTCTTTCAACACTTGCAGTGTCTCTCCTGACAGCACAAACTGCAGGGACAATCTAAACACTGCCTTGCCTGTGCTTTAAAATATTCTTGGTGCCTGTGTGTAGAATCTCACAGCACTCAGCCAAACAAGGGACACAGGCTGAGCCTACAAAAGCCTTCCCTGCTCCTGCCCATTCCCACGTGCTCACAACACCACAGCTTCACCTTCAACAGCATTTGTGGGCTCAGAAATGTTTCAATGAACTTTCTGAAATGAACTCTAAGTCAAATATTAGAGGAACTCAATAAAAAGAATGTTATGGGCATTATTAAACAAGCTCAGACTTACCAAAAAATGAAAGTTGCAGGTGAACAGAGCTTTTAAATTCTTTAGGGGGTTATGAGTTCTGCAAAATGGTACTAAAAAGTGATGTTCTTATTAAGAAGGTCACACATCCCAGATGCATGTTTAATTGCAGTCACATTGCTGGGCTAAATAACAGTTAAAGACAAGAGCAGTGTCTCTAAAGCTGAACAACTCTGACTCAGGAGTGGGTCATGGTTTAGACAGCAAGTGAAAAAATAACATTTTTCATTCCATAAATTTGCCACCTATGGGTTTAGGCAAAAATTCTGTAATCTAACATTTTAGAGCTGAATTAAAATAATACAGCAGAGCAACAGCAATGCCCACAGCTTAGAAAACTAAAAACAATTCTGTCTTTCCAGGGGAGTTTAAAAATTAGAATGTTGACAGGAGCAACTATTACTTTATGATAAACTACTTCTTTGGGAAAAAAAATCACCAAAACTTTTCAGCAGAATAAGCCAAACTGGCTTTCAGTTCARTTTCATCAGATATTTAATTTGGCTCCTAAAACTTTTAGAGTCATTCTGAAAGCTACACATAGAAATGTGTGATTGTAACAYAGAAAAACATGCCAAGTGTCTCATTTCATGTCTGGAAGGCATCAAAATCTCCAGTCCAACACAAAAACATCCTGGAAGAGACAGAAGCCCTGTCCAAAAGCTTGTTCAGCTAGAGAAGAGAATAAATCTGAGTATGGGATAACCTCAACAGAGAATTATTCCTGATCACTCTCAGAAGCTTTTCCCCCCAACAAAGAACTTTGGTCTAAACCACAAGCCCATGATTGATCTGTTGTGCCCTGTGATTTCAGGTGAAATGGAAGAGCCAGACAAAGAACACGATGAACAAGGGAAATTTATTTTCCCAGCACCAGAAATGATCCCTGCCCTGCAATTCCTACTGATGTACACATCCATGGGGACATCCAGGGTGAGGTGACACTGCTGAGGATGAGGCAGCCACCACAGCACAGCTGGCACAGGGCACGCTGCAGCGTGGATTCATGGAATGGTTTGTGTTGGAAGGGACCTCAAAGCTCATCCCATTCTAACCCTCGCCATGGGCAGGGACACCTCCCACTGTCCCAGGCTGCTCCAGTGCCCATCCAACCTGGCCTTGGGCACTGCCAGGGATGCAGGGGCAGCCACAGCTGCTCTGGGCACCCTGTGCCAGGGCCTGCCCAYCCTCCCAGGGAACAATTCCTGCCCAATATCCCATCCATCCCTGCCCTCTGGCAGTGGGAAGCCATTCCCTGTGTCCTGTCCCTCCATCCCTTGTCCCCAGTCCCTCTCCAGCTCTCTCGGACCCCTTTAGGCATTGGAAGAGGCTCTGAGCTCTCCCTGGACCCTTCTGTTCTCAGGTGAACACCCCCAGCTCTGTCCCCTCGGCCCTACC